>NDGN011478167.1:0-16766 GCA_002564285.1 Tympanoctomys barrerae
TGCTGGCCGTAGTCCTATGAAGGCTGTCAGGTCTGCTCATCCTAGTCACCGTTCGTTTTCGTAAATACGTTTGTGGTTTCATGGATTTGACAAAACCCGTCTCTATTGGATCCCGGAATCACACGCCCTGCGGGCCCTGCCTCCCCGGGCGCACTGAGCCGCCGCGAGTGAGTCCAGGCGTGGTGGCCACGCCTGCGGTCGCAGCGCGGTGAGGCTGCAAACGGGAGGATCGCTGTGGTCCAAGCTGCGCGGTGAGGCCCTGTACCAGGTACATCAAACAAAACAAACATACTCTACATGTCTGTGATATTTAGTGATCTCAGAGCAGAGCTGATACTCTGAAAATACATACTTAAAAGAATGAAGGGTTTACACTTATGGAGAGAGACTTAAGTTGTATTTTGCACACCACTGTTTGCTATCATTTTCATTAATCAATCCTTATGGTAGTCTTTAGTTTTGTTTGTTTTTTGCGGTACCGGGGATTGAACTCAGGCCCTTGAGCTTGCCAGGGGAGCGCTTATTCTACTGAGCTACCTCCCCTGCCCCTTCAGTTGCCTTTTGCATTTTTTTTTTTTTTGACTGAGCTTTTCATTTTACCAAAAAAGGTCTGTTCTAAGATTTTATTTTTCTGATTATCTAGCAGTACTTAACTTTAGATAGCCCACTTTTCTAAGCTGTGGCAAAATAAAGGAAAGAAGCTTATTTAGCCACAGTTTCAAAGGCTGAAAGGCTAAAATGGGACAACCTTGGGTGAGGACCTAGTGACCTTCCTGGCAGGCTCAAGCTGACTGAGGACATTCCATGGCAATAGGCAGAGAGGGCGCCTGTATCTTTCCCGGTCTCTCCCACTTCATACAAAGCCAGCAGGTTTTAGCACCAGACTCTACTCTGGTGATCTTATCTAACCCTAACTACCTCCCCAAAGCCCTACTCCTAAGATCTAGAGTTCTATTGTTTCTCCCCTCTTAGTACCTCACGAAGTGGATTAAATTTCAACACAAGAATTCTTAGCACAGGGGAACTCTATCCAAGCCACAGTAGATTGTACTCACCCACACTCACAAAAATAAATTCCTGCATGGTGTACTAGCTAAATCCTACTTCCTTCAAATCTTGTCTTCAAAGAGGGGGAATTGAGTAGAAAAAAGATACATTTAAGCATTCATTTTAAAAGTTTGTTTGTTTTTGAAATGTGTTTGGCACAGGGTCTCATGCAGCTCAGACTCGCAGTGATCCTCCTGTTTTCAGCCTCCCCAGCGCTGGGATTACAGGCGTGTGCCACCACGCCCAGTCTAGGTCTTGGGCTCACCAGCTTAGTGCTGGGGGTGGGGACTACATGGCAAATGGTACACAGGGGTCAAGCCCCCGTCCCTGCACTGGCCTAAGCAGGCCCTTAGTGGGCTGAACTAGCTCACTGGCCCTAAACATTCTTTTACATCTTGCCTTGGGTCAGTGATCACAGTACAGCTACATGAACACAGTAGTCATCTTTCTGCTTGAAATGTTTTTGTGTGAGTATGTGTGCTTTGGTGGTATATTGCTGAGAATCAAACTCATGGTTCGGATGTTAGGCAAGTGCTTTACTAATGAGTTACTCAGAGACAAATCTTTTTAAAAAATAATCATATACACATTTCTAAGGAGTAAAGAAATTACTGAATTTATTTGGGTTATTTGGACTAATCATATTTCTCAGTGTGTCTGTTTTGGATACACTTATAAACTCAGATTCTGCATGAAGATTGCTTTATATCCTTTAATCAATGTACTTGCAGGCATATAGCTTTGTCTGCATGTGCTGGGGGTATGCCTGATGCAGCATAGAAACACCCTGAATAAATGCAACGTTATAACTTCATATTGATACAGGAAAGGAAAAGTAAACGTGAATTTTAGCTCACCCACATTATAAATCTAACTTGGAAAAATACTGAATACTTGGAAAATCACTGGAACAAATAATAAAAAAAAATCAATTTGCAAACACCTAGAAGACCACAGGGTACTGGATAAACAGACCACATTACTTGGTGAAAAACAGTGCTTATCAGAGGAATCTAATTTCCTTTGGTCACAGAGTGACAGGCAGGGTGGATGAGGGAGAGTTGAAACAATCTATCGTGACTTAAGAAGGCCTGGGATTTTTGTACCTTGTCTGTATTCATTAAGACAATGGAGGAAAGACCGTTCTTGGTTGGCAAAGGTGCACTCAGATGGCTGGTGGCGGCTTAGAGCTCTGCAGTTGCATGGTTTAAACTCAGTGTACACTGAAGTGGTTGCTTCGAAGCTCTTTCCCAAGTCTCTGATTCATTCCTTGTTTTCTAAACTCATCCAGGTTCTTTCAATACAAGTTCCTTAATTTCTCTCTTTCTCAGTTCTCTCAACTCTAAAATGGGAGAATAATAGAGCTGTGCTTGGCCAATTTTTTTTTTTTTTTTTTTTTGGCTGGCTCAGCCTACCCTGGGTGTGGGGCTGGCATGGCATGTGGCTCCAGGTTCAAACTGTGGTCCCCTAAGCAGGCGCTTTAGACCATTGAGCTATCTCGCCAGCCCCATGCTTGGCCTAGTTTAAAACCAAGGAATGCTGGTTGCCATGACCACCACCACCTCACCTCCACACTACCACCCTCACCTCACCACCACCACCACCATAACAATGCTATCACCACATCATAATCACCACCACCACCACCACCACCACCACCACCACTACCATGTTGTAATTCTTCTCTGTTGCTGCTCCAACTAAACAACATTAAATCCTATAATTGCTTCAACAGCACCACATAACTCTGGCCACTGTCCTGGTTCAAATTCTCCTGTCCTCTAGACTATAGCAATCTGTGCCACACTAGTGTACTGTACCATGGTTTTTTGTTTTTTTTTTTTTTTTTCTGTCTTGGGTCCTATGGCCTTTTATAGCTCAGAGTTGACATGCTGTTCTGATCTAAACCTTTAGGCTGTTGGCTTGCCAAGTGCATCCAAAGTACTTAGCAGCCTAATTTTTACTGCTTTTCTCCATGAATCTCCCACTCTGGCTAATTTTGCATTGTTTCCTGTATCTAGCCTTTGCTCAATTTTTCTTCTCCCTGAAATGCGCTTATATCCTTTCTCTCGAGAACTGTATGTTATCTGTCTTTTAAGGCACGGCTCAATCAGCACATCCTTTACATAGTTTCCTCAGCTCGCTCTTGCTGATGGCAATCTCTTCAAGTCACTTAGTGCAACAGTTAATCTTCCCTCATTGCAAGACAAAAATACTTGACACCCAAAGTCAGAGAAGAAAAAGTTTATTTGGCTCATAGTCTGGAATTTTTAGTCCATAGTCCATTGGCTCCAAGGCAGGGTGGCACAAGGCAGGGGGCAACAGATCATGGTGGTGGAAAACAGAAAAAGCAGCAAGAACAAAAGGGGAAAGAAATCTCTTTTGTTTCCTTATATTGTAGGCAGCTTACCCACCCTAGGGCAGGCACAGCACTTGCAGCACTAATCCCAGCGATGCAGGATGAACCAATCACCAATTCTCCATTCAGCCGTCTCCAAAAAGCCTGACTCCCATGACCACATGAGGCGTTGAGGGGACACCAAGGCACAAAGCAGAATGCTTCGTATTTTTGGTTACCCCCCCTCTGACATTTGTTCTTTTCTAAAGGAACAAATTAGATCTAATTACACAGATCCAATTTGTTCCTTTAGAAAGAAACAACAATGTCGAAGGCATTTCCTCCTCGAGTCTCTCCTGCTCCTGGACGGTGCATGCTATGCTCATCCGTGTCCTCTCGTGGTACTCAGTGCATGAGCCATCGCCCCCAGACCGTGTGATTCAAGGCTACCGCTCTGCAGTGCAGATGCTGCTACTTCATGAGCCTGTGTTCAGGGAATGTGTGAACAGGACAGACTTTACTGATTGGAACACCTTAGGATATAGGATACTGAAAGCTAGGGAAACTAGTTCAGGCCGAAGAGAACATCAATGGTTTATGTAAGCAAATGGTGAGAAGTTGTATGGCTGGGCTTGGGGACAACCAGAATCCATGTGCCCTCTCTCCATGGGTCATATTTATTCTCACCTACTATGATCTAAGTGCTTCCATGGGGCAAGAACTCTGGGCACTGCAGCCCAGGGGCCGTTCCTCGTAGGTTTCCCACACAACAGAAGGTCTTCCTGTTTCTGTTGGGAAGTGCCAGGGACAACTGTGGTCTCACCAGACCCCACACATTCTCCATGGTTGATGCATATTAGGTGTTGTGATTGGCAACACCATTAGGACAACATGGAGGAAAGAGGTGCTGGAATTAAAAGCAAGCCAAAGAAACTAAATAGTTCTGATTTCATATAAATAATGGTGGCTTAACATATTCATAAGGTTGCACTAAAAATGTCTGAATTGTAAAAGATTAAATTTTATGGCATGTGAATTGTATCTCCATAAAAACACTTTAAAAAATGTATTTAGTACAGGGTCTGCAGGGTCTCACTACACAGTTTGGACTAGTAGTGATCCTCCGTTTTCAGCCTCCCAAGCTCTGGGATTACAAGTGTATACCACGTGCCCAGTCTCAGTCACCGTCTAAGCGTGCTCCGGGGGCGGAGCCAGCATGGCATGCTGGGGATTGAACTCCTGGTCCTCTGCCTTTAGCAGGTGCTTTAATCTGCTGAGCTATCTGGCCAGCCCTCATAAAAGTAATTTTAAAAAGTAAGCCAGAGGGGGCTGGGGAGATGGCTCAGTGGAATAAGTGTTTCCTTGGCAAGCACACGGGTCTGAGTTCAATCCCCAGTTCCNAAAAAAAAAAAAAAAAAAAAAAAAGTAAGCCAGAGATAAAATTGTGCTGGCAAAATATGCATTCTCTATTCTTTTTGTTTGGACTATTTGTTTATTTAGCAAACATTTACAGCATACCTATTATTCAGTGCCGCTGATTTAAATGGGCATCATAGTGAGGGAACTGCACACAAAAACCACATAAATAGGGTAGGAAATTTGAACTTCATTCTGAATGAGTTGGGAACCCTCTAGAGGTAGAAACTGGGGAGACTTCCAGCCCAAGGATGACAGTCGCTGGGCTCTAGGGCTTTTGGCAATGACTGGCTGGTCTTTTTTAGTGGCCAGCACGGAGCACACTTTGATGGGACTATGAGACTATTTGAACAAGTCTCCTGAGAAGGGCTCCATAACATTATTTCCAGACTCTGGTAACTTTGCTGTAAAATAAAAGCTTCTTTGCCAACTAAACTAGATCATGATGTACTCCACTCCAAGCCCTTTCCTAGAGTTAACTAAACTGCACAGTTTCAGGATGCAGCCACAAGACTGCCTTCACTTCTGACATCAGCTACAATTTTGGGAGGTTTCCACAACTACCTTCAGGGCTGATGATGTGCTGGATAGATTCCTAGACTTCTCTGAGAGCTGTAACACTCACGGTACAGTTTATTACTAGGAGAGATGCAGATTGACTTCAACAAAGGAAAAGGCACATAGGCAGAAACAGGGAAGATTTCAGAAGGATTTTTTTTTTTTTAATTTTTATTTTTTGCCCGCTCAGAATGTCTGAAGGGCAGGTCTGGTAAAGCATGAGGATCTGGGGATCCAACCACAAATTTCTGAGCCTGTCTGCTTTGCTTAAGCAGGCACTTAAACAACTGAGCTAATGGGCAGGCCCCCAACAGGGAAGATTTCAAATGCAAAAGTTCTGCTAGTCTCTCTCCTCATGGAGTCAAGACTTCTTTCTCTCCTGATATTAATATATGACAGTACACATGGAGGGTTGCCTCATCGGAGTTGCCCATAGATTTATTGGCGCTTCATTATGTAGGTCTAATTAATTGACCACATGATGGAACTCAGATTCCAAGTTGACTGATGCCTGTGGTGCCAAGCCACCTCCATGGCTGGTCTTTGTGGCATGCTACCCTAAGAGATTATGCAGGATGGCCTGGTGTCATAAGGCATTGTTCTAAACAAAGATACACATGACATTGATTACTTCCCAGAGGCTGAGGGCAAATGCCAGACCTCTTTCTGAGCAAGGCCTTTTTTTAAAAACTATCATTTCTTTGTTGGGGTTTCCTCCTAGTCATACTTTCAAAATGTGTGGATGAAAGGATTGGCTATGGCACAAGCTGTAACCTCAGGCAATAGCTCTCTGACATCTCCCCCTCTCCTTTTTAATGTAGTTAGTACAGGGTCTNCAGGGTCTCACTGCACAGATCAGACTTGTAGTGATCCTCCTGTTTTCAGCCTTACATGTGCTGGGATTACAGGCAAGTGCCACCATGCCCAGTCTCAATTGCTGTCTCAGTGAGCCCCTGAGGTGGGGCCAGCATGGCACGCCGGGATCGAACCCTTGCCACTGCACTCTGCCTAAGCAGGCAGTTTAGTCCACTGAGCTATCTGGCTGGTCCTGTCTTTCCCATTTTTTGTCTAGACTTTCTAAGAAGAAACCCCCAATAAGAGAATTGAAGAGGGGCTGGAAAGAACAGGTTTTCTGTGAGCCCCCACCTTGTGTCTGGCTGCCCCACAAAGTCGTACTCTCAGTCTTAGAATGCAAACAGTGGGTCCTTGCAGTGAGTCTGATGCTGGGGATTTCTGCCTCATCAGAACTGTGGGTTAGGGGCCAGGGAGATGGCTCAGTGGAATAAGTGCTTCCCTGGCAAGTGCAAGGGCCTGAGTTCAATACCTAGTTCCGAAAACAAAACAAAACAAAACAAAACAAAACCTGTGGGTTAGATTTAGGGTGACACTTGCAAAAGATGCTGAGGAGTGAAGTGTGGAATTGGAAGGGGCCTTGTGTAGAAAATGGGAACCTGTCAGGATTTTGTAGCATTTGACAGCAAACCTTGGAAACTCATGACTCATCTCTTCGAGCCAGTCCAGCTGCATCACCCTCTGCCTCAACTCTCTTGTTGTGCAGAAAATGGCAAGTCTGTTTGGCAAGAGCAGGGAGGGAGCCAGCGTTGTTTCTTGCCTCTGGATGCTTGTCCATACAATGCTATTTTCTTTCCTAAACTCTAAGAAGGGGAGCTAGAGACACAGGACAAGACGGGAGGCTTTGTAAGCATCAAATGTGTTTCTTGAGTTAAAGATAGAAACAGCCAACCTGACAGTTAACAGAAGCTGGAGTAGTTTTCCATAACCTGTGCTCCTTAATGTCCTGACTGGGGTTAATGGATTCAAGGGAGGCGGAGAGAGCAACGCACTAAGAGAAGTGAAGGAGGAATAATCAGAACTTGGCAACAGCTCAGTGGTGGGGCATGAAGGGAAGGGAAGGGATGATTTATTGACAACTCCAAGATGATAAACATCCCTAGAGAGCCAGAGAAGTGGGGCAGAGAGAATGAAGTCTGTTTCCTTTGACAAATTTGTGGCACTTCTGGCATATCTAAATGGAGCAGCTAAGAGGACAGGAAACACAGGCTGGAACACCTGTGAAAGCAGACACCTATGGGGGCAGTTGTAATTTCCAGGCAGATAGGAGGCTGAGGGATTCTCTAAACCAACAGTGCTTGGCTGTTGTGAGCAGTGGGTGGTGGTGGAAGAGAGCACTGAGTCCACACCGGTGGGTGTAAGAGGTCCTCTGAATACCTGCCCTGTGACCTCTAGACCTGCATGCAGATGTGTTAGAGAATCGTGTACCACATACCAGAAGGGCCTCACATGCCTCACACTCATGGTTCATTTGATCTGTATTGTGATTTCTCAGGCTGATGGCTAGACAGTGAAGAAAGGAGACTGTTTCTAATTTGAGCAAATTTACTATGTGAGCCAGTAAGGGCTCTAGGCTGCTTGTTAGGCTATTATATTTTTAAAAATGAGTCTTGGTCAATAAAACCTGAACATTTTCCAGGGCCTTCTGATCCTGCTCCATGGTGTAGCATCTGTAGCATTGTGCTGAGACTGTCCAAGACCCTGACTCATCCAGAGATAGTTTTGTAAAGTGAGTTCTTTGTGCTGACACACAGGTTCTTGCACATGTTTTATGTGTGATTGTGGGACACAGTGGGAATTGATACGAGTTTCCTGGAAAATTATGCAGCATGTAATAAACACCAAGAGCCACAAACATGTTTCTTGTTTTCATCTGTAATTTTACTCCTAGAGTGTCTATCTTTGAGACATCAAGTGTCAGAAAAGGCTAAGATATTTATGCACAAAGATTTTTTTCCTTAAAGAAACATTTTAATTAAAATATTCATATAGAAAGGTAAGAAAAATAGTTAAAATTATAAAAAGGTCTTGCAGCAGGAGAACAAATAAAGAAATAGTATCTCTATGTGATACAACATTAAATATTATTTATACCCAAAATTATTTAAGACCATGGAAAAAAGCATAATCCTAAACTATATGTATAATTGTGATCCACTTTTGTATCTACTGTCTTGCTTACTTTTCTACTGTCGCTGGGACAAAATACCCAACACTCAAAATTAAGGAAGGAAAGATTTATTTATCTCACAGTTTGTGGAGGTTCAGTCCATACTTGGCTGGATCCAACGCAGAGCGGCACATAGCAGAGGGCAGTGGAAAACAGCAAAGAGCAAGAGCAAAGAGGAGGAGTAGCGGCAACAACGGCAGCAGCAGAGAGCAAAGAGCAAGCTCTTTCCCTTCCTTGTCCTTCATCCAGGCTGTCTGCCCCAAGGTGGGTGTAGCACTCACACCCACAATCCCAGCAGCACTTATACACATGCTCCCAGCATTGGATCATGAATTAATTCCACCTCTAGCAACCCCCCGCCCCGCATGACTACACGAGACTTGGGGGGACAACAAGATACAAACCATAACACCTATGTTAACATATGTAAGTGCACACATACATAAAAACAAGACATATAGCAAATGTCAATAGGTGCTGTCTCCAGATAGCAGAATTATAAGCACCTGCTTCTATTCATTTCCATTTGCCAACTCTTGGGAAACAAGCATATACATATAATCATGTTTTTTTTTTACAAGTTTTTGGGGACGTGAACACACAAGAGACAGATTGTACAACTGACCTAACTGCTCAACAGTTACCATCTACTCAGGCTTGGGACCAGTTCCTGGCTAGTCCAGCTATCTCTTTGAAAAGCGAGTTCATTAGAGACAGTGTCAAAATTGAAGGAACTCTGGTCTGAAGTATTTTTATTTAAACCTCAAACACATTGGGGCTCCCTCCTGGAAGATTTCAACTGCCCAAGTTTGGGAGACAGGGACCATGAAGGAGGGGGGCACATACCTGTATCCCAGTGTTTCCCAGTAAATGAGAGTGCCTGTAGGGGCTCTTCAGACATGGAAGCCACCACTATGGGGAGAAAAGACTGATAAAAACCAAGTGCTTCACTTTGAGTTTTTATTTTTCATGCCTGGCTCCTACATACATGTTTATTTGAATTTTAAAAATTTCCAGCAATTAAAAGAGTTTGGAAATCACAGCTCAATAAAGAAGAAGAGGGGAATGGGAGGAGGGGAGAAAGGTAAGGTGAAAATACTGGCAGGCCCACTGGGAAGCAAGCATGGTGTGTGCCCTGGCTTCATCATTCTTACATTGACCTTATCAGGTAAGCAATAAAATTTCTCTTTTTCTGCTTTTTTTTTTCCCTGTGAAGAATGGGGGGTTTGAAGATAATACAGAGTTTCTTCAAATTCTGGTTCCAAGACCACATGTGGCGAAGTCATCCCCGCTCATGTGTCAGGGCTGAGGCTGCTCCCACCACTGTCTGCTTCCTCTTCTTGATTTATTGCTCTATAAAACTAGAAGCTGTCTGACACCTGTGATTACAGATAATAATGGTGACCCAAAGAAAGGCAACACGGTCTCTATAACTTTGCCCCCAAATGGGAAGCATTTGGGCCTGCTCAGATCCTAGTGGTCTTCAAGTTGGAGCAGTAGCTGTACTAAGCTTTGAAGCCAGATTTATCCTAAATTCTCTGAGAAGCTCCATGCTAAAAAGTGGAACTTACTTGCCACTTGCTCTTTATTTCAGACCTTGGTTCCTGGGGATGGCTAGAGTGCTCCATTTTTACCATTACACAGAGAGAACTTCGTAGAATTACTAGGAAATGGAGTCAGAGCTTTATGTACAGGGAATTTTCCACAAGGTCCATGCAGAAAGAGAGCAGGAGCTCAGGTTACTAGGCCAAGTGAAAAAGATTTGTAAAGGACTCCATTCAGAGCTGTGTGCTGGGCAACCACTTACAATGAGGGATCGGCTTTTGTGTGAAAAAAGGGCTAGTGGAAGCAGCCAAGCCTCTCTGACCAGACCTGATGTCTTTTTCAAAATTTCAAATGGTTGGGGCCCTTGCCAGGGAAGGCTGCTTTATCTGGAGCGTCCAGCACAGACACAAACAGGGAAGTAGCAGTGCTCTGCGCATCGGGCCTTCTGCTCAGCATCTGGCCGACGAGTGCATTGTCTTGCTAGTGGCTTCTGGTCCAAGGAGAAGGTGGAGCATAAAACCAAAGTCACACATTTAGAGAATCACCCTGGCTGCACGCTTGGTCTCTCAGAACGTCAACCTTGCTTTGGGAGAAGCAGGTACACAAATGTGGTGAAGAAAGAGAGAGCCCAGGGTGTCTACACTGGAATCCCACTGTGTACCTACACTTGGGCACTTAGGGCTGAACAAGGGAACACAACAGTTGCTTCCTCAGGCTGCTGGTAGAGCTGTGGAACGCTGGGCTTCCCGCCTAGGCTCCTGTGTGCTCTCTCTGCCTCCTACTGCCAAGCCAATCAATTAATTAATTTATTAATCAGCAATTTAACTCTATCTTTGTGTTAGTTATCCTTACTGGTCAGGAATCTAACTGCACCTCACGCAGGTATGCTGACAGATGGCAGTTGTTAGATAGAGTCTCCATGGTCTATAGGCTTCTTGGGTCTGTCATTTACACTTAATCTTTTCTTAGTTTTCTATTTTGGAATAATTATAGACTCAGAAGGAGTTCTAAAATACATAAATTTTAATAATGTACTGGAGAGAAGAGCTGTGGACTTGCTTTGTCTTTTGGGGTACGTTTATTTGCCTCATGGGGAAACATAGCTTAAGGAAAGGAAAAATCAAAATGAACAGGAGACTAGACATTCGTGAACTGTGGAGTCTGACTTTTTTGGAAGTAGAATGATTATATGTTTTAAGATTTACTTGTATCTTATCCCCAGAAGATCATATTTAAAAGTAAAGAGTGTTCTCTAAATATCCAAGCTTTTTATTATAGTTTTAGTTTTGCTAAGTCTGATATGGAATGAATTTCATTTTCCTCTTTTATTATTTCATTTATCTTATCTAACATTAGCCTTTTTCCAGCATTTGAAAGTACCAGTTGTTTTTGCTAAGCTTTAACAACTCCAATTATTGTGATTCCTAATATAGAAATTCATTTTCATAAGTCTCCTCAGGGACTTCCAGGAGGAGCGGCAGAACAAAATTTCTCTTTATAAGTTTTTTTTTTTTTTTAAACCTCCTTGCTTTTTGTTTGCAAAAGAAACACAAAGGAACGGCCACACTCCGAATGAAACCAAAGAAAAGACAGTAACCAAGAGGAAAAAGGTGAAGTGGGATCTAGACTGTGCTCTAATAGGTCTTCAAATTCTAGACAAGAACATTTTGTGAATGGCTGATAGCGGTCGGTAAGCAATAGAATGCCATCTACAGGTAAAAGGACATTTCCTGTGCAAGGCCCAGAATATCCGGGTTTTCTTTTAGGATGAGCAGGCAGGCCACCCAGCTCCCCTTGGGTAAGAGAAAGAGAAGAAGGGGTGTGATGTAACTGGCCTGGAGTCTGTCCCCCCCACTGCCAGCACTGCCCACTGACGAGTCTGCCTAGCCATCTACATCTGAAAGTGACAGCAGCAGATGAAAGCCAGTAGGAGGTTGGTGCCTCTAGAATAGCCTTGTGCTGAGGGATACCTGGGAGCCTACAAGAGGACTTTCTCCACCACACAGACTCCTGAGCTTATTTCAGGAAGCATAGATGGCTCTAGTGGACCGTTGTCTCAGATGCGTTCAACTCAAGGGTTTGCTCTTAGACAGTTACTCAAAAGTCAAAGCATCATATTGGTTAACAAGGCATTGCTCCAATACATACAGTGAAAGGGAATTAAAAACATTATTTCCAAACCAACTGTGCTACGTTAATCCAGCCAAGGAGGAGTCCAGCATGTTGCAGCCAGTGTTCTTCTTTATGGTTGTGTGTCAGAAGGCTGACAGGTGCTTGGTGTCCACAGTCCTTGCTTGGTGTTGTGTGTTTACCAGGTTTTTTTTGGTCATGTGGAATAAGGTGCAATGGTGCAAGGGGCCAGGGAAAAATCACAAAACATTTGGATATGAACTTGGCAGGGCTGCTTTTGCTGCCTACACCTCTCAGGCCTGAGGGCCTATCTGGCTCTGGGGCAGAAACTGCCTCTTAGGGCTGCTGTCTTCACCTGGACTGAGGGAAGGAAACCTTCAGGCCAGGACGGCTTGCTCTAGAGGTCTCCTGCGACTTAACCTGTTCTAGTCTCCTTCTCAGTTTGGCCTGTTGTTCCTGTAGGACTCTCCTGCGCCACGGGAGAAGCTTCACAGCACTTACTCCTGGGGCTTGGAAAGGGCTTCTGCTCCTTTCTGTGGCTCTGATTATAGATGCCGGACCTGGAGGAAGAGGGAAGCCTGGAGTGTGGCCCAAGCTTCCAGTCTGAATGTACAGTAGAGCTTTCAAGATCTTAGTCATCAGTAAACAGAGCCATTATGCTCTGTGTCTGGATGTGTCTCTCTCTTCTGCTGGGTGGCCTGTTGTTGCCATGGATATGGCTTTGTCTTTGGAGGCCCATAACCAAGGAGGATTTAAATAAACCCTGATGGGTCAACATTTCCATTAAAAAAAGAAAAGGAAAGAAAAAGCACACTTTCTTAAATAATCCCAAGAAAATCCTTAAGCAGTTCTGAAGTCACGACCAAAATAACGACAGAAACCTCAGGCTTTTCTTGCCAGAACTAAAGGGAAACACATTTTAAACAGAAAGATGAAGTCTATTAATGGCTCTGATTGCAGCAAGTGAAAATGATGGTATTTCCCATATTGAGTGTTTTGGACAATATAAGGTTACATTTTTCTTCTCCCGCCAGCTCTTATTTTTCAGAATGCTTCTTGATTTGCTGTTTGTAAGATGTATCCTATTTCAGCATATAAATGAACCTGTGTTCCAAGTGAACAATAGTTGTTTCTCTGACCTGGGGGATTCAGTGACATTTGGTAATGACTATGGAAGATGGGTAGATTGAATTAAGAAGGCTGAAAAAAGGAAAGAGGAAGAAAAAAGACTTGATCCTGTGCAGTCACCCAACAGCTCCTGCATCTTGTTTGAAAACATACTCACATCCTCTGGGATTCCTCATAAGTCACTCCAGAGAAATGTACGGTTGCTTGGTAAAGCAAAGGTCAAGGCCGAGAGGCAGGGTGCAGCCACAGCCCAGCTGCGCTTGTCTTTGAGCAAGGGCTGCATCCCTTTTGAAGCTGCCGCCCCTCCCCTCTACAACCTAGTCATTTGAGCCCCACTTGGTCCCTGCTGTTTGTCACAGGCAGCAAGCTACTTCCTATGGAGAAGCTGCACCTGGGTTTTAATGACCCAGAAATCTCTTTAACTGAGATGGAAAAAAAAAGATACCAACTTCCTTCACGTATGCTTGACTTTTCACACATTTGTTCTTAACCACTGGATTAATCCACCACCTCCTTTTGCCTGCCTGCCCAAGACTTCTCCCTAGTGCCCACCTGTGTCGTCACCTGGCAACCACTGGAAATTTCCAAATAGAGAATTATGGACAGCCTTGCTCTGACTTCCAGTGCTTCCATGCATCGCAAAGTCCTCTGTGTAGTTAGGAAAAGAGCAGCAGTCACGATTCTGGCGATGGTAGTCTGCCTGGACCAAGAAGAGCTCATCCTTGTGGTGCCTGTAGTGGGCTCTTGGAGAATGGGTTGCATCTAGAACAGGTGTAGATTGATGCTGCATTGGAGTCAAACTGCCTGGGAGGCTGAGGTCATGCTTCACTGTGTGGGGGGTGTGTGTGTGTGTGTGTGTGTGTGTGTGTGTGTGTGTTTGCAGAATCGGGGATTGAACTCTGACCTTTGTGCTTGCCAGGGAAGCGCTTATTCCACTGAGCCATCTCCCCGGCCCCTTCATTGTGTGGTTTTGAACATTGACACACCAGCAGCAAAGCTAGGCCAGGCAAAGCTTTTTGATCAAGTAGGCTTGTTTGTGGTATGTTTGGGAGCACTAAGAAAACTTTGGAGCTTCCGCATGACTTTGGACAAGTTTCCACATGAATCACTACTGAGGCTCTGAACCACTGTGTAAGACCTTTAAAGAGAATTCTGAACTCTGAGGCTTCCATCTGGTTCCTCCAGGGCTACCACCAGCTGGAAGAGATTTCAAGAAAAAGCTGACAGCTAGAATGATCTTTGCATGACCCCAGCCAAGATACAAATTTGATCTGGATTAAAAGAAACTTTAGGAAATGGGAAAAGGAAGGGTCTGGCATTTGTGTTTGAGGGTGACCCTGTGAGGTTCAGGGAAGGTGGAGAAGCTTTAACTGACATTCTATCTGAACCACCACAAAAAATCACAAGGAAGAAAAGGAGGCAGTTACGAAGAGCAGCATGCTGGTAAAGGAAGGCCATTTGAGCTCAGATTTGAAGTGAACGCAAACAAAAGAGGGAAGGAGGGGCACAATAATGAAGGGTGTCACAAAAGAACAGCAGAGATCTGTGTATTAGTGTCAGGAAAAGCTGAAGCTCAGACTATGCTAAGACTTGTGAAACAGCAGCTGACATGGGAATAGGCAACCATAGTGTGCGGAGCATTTTCATGTAAATGATCACATTGATCTTCACAATGACCCTGTGAGTGGGGATAGGAGTTATTATCCTCAGAGTGTATGAGGACTTCGGGGAGGCGATGCTGGGATTTGAGCCCAGATCATCTTGGGCCAAATGCTGAGCTCTGCCCACTACTCTACGTCAGGTTTCATTTTACAATGCTCACCGAGTTTGTTTCTGGAGTAAGAAATATGAAGTGAAGTTGTGCTTTGGGAGATTGGGTGATGCACAGAGGTGACGGAAAGCGAGCTATTTGCTCCTATTTTTCTTCATTGTTCACCACAAAGCAAAACAACCTTCAAAGGTTAGAGCAGATTTCCCAAGATGAAGGTACGATCTCCGAGAACAGAGCTCTCTCTCAGTCCAGTGCTGGACATGGTACATGGCAATGTTTCTGAGGGAATCGGACTTTCTCTTCCACAGCATTTATCATGCAGAAATTACTTGCTCTGTATCTGGCTCCCCGATAGATTTAGGCTTCTTGAAGGAAGATGTCATGGCCTCTACACCAATTATTCCTAGTTACAGCACAGGCAATGATTAAATTAGCTGACCACAGACCTGCCAGCAGTTACTTTAGGGGAGGAGGGAGGTATGCTGAGACAGCAGAAGTTATCACGACGTACAAAATAAATAAATAAATAAATAAATAAATAAAATAAAAATAACAGGAAAGAAAATATAGAATCTAGAATCTACATTCTAATTGGCTGACGTTATTCTCTGAGACATCTGTATTCATTTTATTTATTTATTTTTGTGGAACCGGGGATTAGAACTCAGGCACTTCGTTTGCCAGGGAAGTACTTATTCCACTGAGTCATTTCCTCGGCCCTTCTGTGTTCATTTTAAAGGTGAAGCTGAAGTGGAAAGACATACAGTGAGTCCCACGAGCCCATCTCCTCCATCCCAGGGCCTGAATGGGGCCCTTGTCTTGGGTTTCTTAAGGCTGAGGCTGAGACATCTGAGCTAGAAGGTTCTAAATGTAGAAAAAGGCGATTTTAAGGCAAGAGTCTTTTTTTCATCTAGCGTCATGAGCAGCGGCACCACCAGAATTCTACCTTGTAGGCAGTGTACTCACTGAAGGACATTAGGCGGACAAGGGACAAAGGTGGAGGAATTAGCGCATGAGCCCAGCTTTCCAGAGGCTTCTTAAATTCTTCTCTTGGTGGTAAGAGCACTAGTTAAAGGTGGGTTTCTTGTTTCCTCTTTTCTGGTCTATCCAGAAAAAAGGCCTTTGCGTGGCCTTTAGGGGGGATGCATGAGCCGAGCCCCACTCTCTTCCTCTCTCCCATTCATTCACTTCACTATAGCCACACACATCTTCCTGTAGCCACGTGTGCCTCTCAGTGTGCTGAGTGTTCCCACCCCCGGGCCTCGGCACGCTGTCCCTTCCCCATACCATCATCTCCTCAGCTGACCTCATGTCATCTGCACCTCAGATCAGTGTCTCCTAGTAGTGACCTCACTGATCTGCTGTCTTCACAGTTCTCTTAATCCCAATCTGAAATGACTTCATTTTTCTTCTCCCAATCTCCCTCCTCTTCTCATCCTTCTTTCCTTTCTCCATTTCCTATCTTTGTCCTTATCTGTCTCCCTCCAACTAAAATGAGGTACCAGCCTCCTTATCTGTCTGTTCAGGGCTATGCTCTCAGTGCGTAGGTCAACACCGGGGCAGGTGTGTAACATCTGTTGCATGAATAAGTTCACCTCTTGTTTTCTTTTTCTTTCTTTTTTTTTTTTTTTTAGAAAGCTCCTGTCCTGAGAGAGGGACAGGAGGGGGGCCCCGAGCAGGTAGTTCCCCCATTTTTTTTTTTCACCTCTTGTTTTCTCAGCTGCTTCCATTTATTTTTAAATTTTATGTATTTAGTACAGGGCGCACAGGGTCTCACTATGTAGATCCAACTTGTAGTGATTTTCCTGTTT
>NDGN011478177.1:0-14309 GCA_002564285.1 Tympanoctomys barrerae
TGAATTAGTCCCACTTCTCTCCCCCAGAGCCTTGGCCCCGGGGCACGTGTGCCTGTTGATGCCTCCCCCCCTTGAGGAAGAGGTCCTGCTTCTCTTATTGGCCCCAGGAGGCCCAGAGAAGGCAGCTAGCGGCAGCTTCCTTAAAGTACCCAAAACAGGAGGATCAGCACATTCCTGAGCTACTAACTGACCCTGGGATCATTGCTTTTTCAAATCAGGATCTTCAAGTGCCCTGCAAGTTCACTCTTCCCATCATAAGCAGCCACACTCATCATCTGAGCCATCTTCTGAACCTACTAGCTTCTGTTATTACAGACTCTTATCTAGGATCGAAAAGTTCATAACACATCGAAGGCCCAAGAAAGACTGTCCCAGAATTTTCTCATGCAGTTTTCAGAACCACGTCACAAGGCATAGTTCAGGGAAAAGACTACAAGCATAAGACAGTCTGAGAGAAAGACTTCTCCGTGCCTTTGCATTGTGTGCGTCAGATCTTGTTATAACTCTTTCTGAAACTGGTGATGAAAATAATGAAGCTGAGATTGAAATGCTAGTCCATTCTCTTGCAAGCATTTGTTTTTGGCACTACAACTAACTGCTGATAGAGGACTAAGGAATAAGAGACAAAGAAGCTAAAGATGAAAGAGATGTTTTTAAGCAAAGACATGGCAGAAATAGGAGAAGGCATGGATCACCTCTCTAACCCTGGTCTTCCCCTACCTCAGAAGCACTGTCCCTGTCCCTTAACATCTGGGTGTCTTTCTATAGGGTCTGTGAGACTTCAGAAAAAATGAGACATTCTAAAAGGCAGAAGCAAAAATCTCTTGGGCACTGCAACTGGCAGTCTAAATAGACATGTGGGTGATAAGCAGACAGGCTGACTACTCCAAGAGGAGGCCAAGACTGCTTCTGAACATGTGTTGGAGGATTATACCAAAGGCATCAGCTGTGGTGAGCAGTGCAAGGCTCTGAGAGGTTTGAGGAAAGCCTTCAAGCTCAGCCCACTCCAGGGACACTGGGTGACCGCACTGCAGACGGATGCATGATGACAGGATTCACATGAAGTACTGCCAAGCCCCTGCAGATAGCTCCCAGCCCAACATCACTACTCTAACACAACCTCACTCAGCATGTGTCCCAGGGAGGAACGTAGCTGAACTTCAGCGTGTGCAGTAGCTGTCATTTGTCCTGGGTGGGTGGTGATAGCCTGTAGTGCTGCCAGTCCCACCCAGGCAAGGAGCCCTGGGCCACACTTCCAATAGAAAGGTCTTAGGATACTGGCAAAGCAAAATGTTAGCAAGTCTTCATAGGAAACTAAAAGATTTCAGTGATGAAACATTTTGAGAAATATTATATTGACTTCAGTGAATGTCTGAAACTCTAAGGGAAGGGGGTACTTACAGGACATATGTGGTATAATCCAACACTAGAGTGAATGCTTAGATTTTTCAAAAAATCATTCATTACAATAAAAGATGCTCTGCCATCAGCCCCCTCATGACCCCCCCCCTTGCTCTGAATACTTCTCCCATCATCCTTGCTGCATTCTGAAGCAGTTTTGGAAGTGCTCTTTCGTATCTTGACTTCTGCTCACATGTGCTTAGAGGACCTTAAGTGACTCAAGATGCTTTCCCTTTCATGGTCATTCTGCCTTTGGGAAAGAGCGGACGGTCGCCAAGTGCCAGATCTGCCAGATAAAGTCAATGAGGATGCAGTCTCAGTCTCATGATTTTACTTAACATAAATTGTGGCAAATGGCTGATCAGTAAAGGATGATCTCGAAACATGGTGGATTTAAATATTTTAGAATTATTACAATGAAAGACATTTTCCTCAGTCCCCCTCCAAATACTCAAGGTGCTCCCTGTTCAACCACATTTATCCCATCAATCTCTGCAATGTATATTTTACTTTTAAAAAATATTTAAATAATCGCTGTATTTTTTTAGTGCCCCTCAAATGGGGATAGGGAAAGGCTGTACAGAAAACAAGGAGTACCACGGTCAAATGCAGTTAGAGGAACCTGGGCTGACCATTGACCTGCCCAATTACATAAATGAAGAATGCCCAAAACTTGCATTTTTGTTAATTTGTATAATATAGCATACCATAACATACCATAATATAACATAGTATGAAATATAAAGATGACAATTGTATCAAATTTATTCAATATAAGAATTGCCTAGTTGAAAGGACACCTGGCAGAGTAATGTTAGGGATGGTCAGAACATAAACAAACATGCTGCTGGAGAGATGCTCAGGGTAAACCGTTTGTTTGTTGGTTTTGATTTCAGTGCTGGGAATCAGACTCAGGCCCTTGTGCTTGTCAGGTAGGCCCTGTGCCCCCTCCAGCTTTATCCCCAGCCCTGCTTGGAGTAAATGGTTGAGTGGGTAAGTGGAAGGCGACTCTTTCCTGTAGGACTCATCAGAGCCTTTACAACAGAAAGAACTCCTGTCATTCTTTTGAAATTGGAGATGTGGAAACCCTGATGGTGGCTGACAAAATCTAAGCTTTGGGTCTTTTCCTCTCCCCAACTTTGCATTCTAGGCATGCAAAACTTCTCTGGAAATAGAAAGGGCCATTTCTGTTCCAGACAGCTGGCCTTTGGCCTCAGGGTTTTTTGCCCTGGAATTTTCCTCCACGGAAGCATTTTTCTTTCCATTGCTAATTGATAAGCACCCATCATCTCCTTCTTTGTTCAGATGCCAACTTCTAGCTGAGATGACCCTATGGGATATCACAGCCAGCCCCTCCCCTTTCCACTCCCCCCCCCCGAATCTATTTGACCTTTTCTTCCTTCTGTCCAATGCGTTCCCACCTTTGTATTCACTGTACTGATTCAGAATCTGTTGTGTTTGTTTCTTGCTATTTGTCTTCCCACCAACTTGCATCCTCCATGAGGGGTCTCCGTTCTTCCCATTGTAATATTGCAAACACTTGGAACAGCTCTGGCACAGAGGACCTGGGCTCAATATTTGCTAGTTCAGCACCAAGAGAAATTTCCAAAGTGAAGATCTTAGCAGGAACAGAATAGGGGAAGCATAATTCCCCAAAGGTTTCTAACAACAGTAACTATTTCTCTCTGACAGAGCATCGCAGCATGACCACCATTCCTAAATACACATTTTCTAGGAAATGCTGCTGCAATAATTCAACAAGGATTCAGCCTTCTTCCATCTTTCTATATTCTTCCAGGCCTATTCATATTTATCCTCTGCCAGGTCTCAGGGTGATAAGTTCCATGCGTTTATTACCCACAGTATAAATTTATCTTTAAATCTGCAAGAACAATACTTGGATGCTAACAGCCTGCTCTCCTCTATTCTTCAGAACCCCTAATGCTGTCATAGAGGAGAAGCCCTGGGTTTCCTGCCATACCTGGTAAATAATAAGTGCTCTACAAATGCACATTTAACCCTCAGCATAAGCCTCCAAGGCGAGTCTTAATCCCCCATTATACAAATGAGAGCTTGAATCTCAGAGAGATTAAGTAGCTTAGAAAACTGAAATTCAGATAAAGGTCTGCCATTCTTTAAAGTCCGTATCTTTCCTACAACACCAGCAAGGCAAACTTCCCCTAGCAGCATTTGGTAAATGTCAAAGAACAGAATCAGAGACCTGGGAGTCTGGTGTCTGTCCAGAGTGCCTTCCCTATCAACAAAGGCAGGCAGTAGCAGAGGTGACAACAAAACCAGCAGAGATCCGCTGATGCATCTCGAGTCTTTACTCTGCTGATCATTATGCTAAGCGCTTTTCATTAAGACTTTCAATTTCTGCACTCAGTAGACTTCACTTTACAGATGAGAAAACTAAGGCAATCAAGAAGTTTCAGGATATCACTTGCCCAAGGTCATGTAGCTATGGAAAGGCTGAGTCGCTTATACCAAATGGGGGTGCAGAAAAGTCAGGGAAGACTGTGGAGGATCACCTGGGGTCACTGAAGAGCACCTGGCTCTGTCTTGGTGCTGCGGAGGACTTGCATTCTTTCCTTAGGCCAACGCTCATTAGCGATCTCTCCCCTGGACTTCGGGTGAATCTCCCAGGGCTCTGATATATCTTCCTTCCTGCATGAAGACCTCTCTATGGATGAGGGTATGACATGTGGACTTCAGGCTACAACCCAGCACCTGTCCCACATCTGCCTCCCCAGATATCCACTAGTGCCCCAGATAGCCCACCATGAAGCCCCTCACAGTGTGACATATTCACCCTTGGTAACATTTGGAGAGCCAGTGACTCAGGTGGATGCTCACTTGCTTAAGAAAGTATAGCCATTAAGAAACCTGGGCTAGGACAAAGGCCTGGAAGTCTCATTGTACCATTCTTTAATTCATTCACCAGCCAACCATCCAAAGAAAAAGCATTTACTGAGTCCCTGTTGGGTGAAAGTGGCCAGAAGTAACCCAGAGGATTCTGTCTGAACATCAGTGGACTTCCTGGTTACATTAGTTCATGTTCCATCCATCCAACTCCTTATTCAATATATCATTAAGCTCCAGAAATAACATGATCAAAAAGATAATCTTTCCTAATGCAGATGATACTTAATTACTGTAACATACACAAGTTTAGAAAACAGGCAGCAATAAATTCTTTAAAACATGATCAGGGGGCTGGGGAGATGGCTCAGTAGAATAAGTGCTTCCCTGGCAAGTGCAAGGACCTCAGTTCAATCCCTGGTTCCACAAAAAAAAAAAAAAAAACATGCTCAGGAGTCTATATAATATATATTTTAGTGGGGAGGCAGGAAGGAATATGACCTAGCCAGGAAATCAAAGACAACTTCCTAAAACAAGTGACATTTGAAGTGAGATTTAAAGGACACTGAGAATATATTAGACAATATGGAAATTAGGAAAGAGCTAGAGTATGGGTACAGGGCCTGAGACAGGAAGAATATAGCATATTTAAAATAATTTATAGTATAGTATAATATAAGATGGTATAATATATATATATATATACATGCACATACAAAATATAAGTCTTTTTCCAAGGAAAGCAACTAACTTTTATTACTATGTGTTGATTCCTTTATTCAATCATGAGGTGGATATTATCCCATTTTGCAGTTGGAGAAACCAAGACTTTAAGGAATGAAGAGAAGAACACAGTTGCCAACCTGGGCATGCCTATCAATGCCCCACTTAAGTTGCTTGCATTCCTTTTATCCTTTCTAACTGCCTTTCCTCCAGCCCCATGAACACTCTGATCCACCTTGCCATTTCCCTTCCTGGACTTTAAGAACTTGTAGTTAGGTAAACCTTTCTCTCCCTACCTCCTGAAAAAAATTGCAGCGATCTGGCCAGGCACAGGGATGCATGCTGAGGTATAATTTACAAAACCAGGCTGAGCCAGAAGTTTCCATGTATCACTTCCTTTTCTGGCTCTGTCCCCTTCCTGTACCTTGCCTTCTTGTATTTCCTTAGTGGTCTTACCTGGGATTCTCTCCTTAATAAAAAGTAAGAATGTACTCCTTGGAGATGGCTCCTGGAGAGCTCAACCTCAAACAGAATCCACATCTGTCTGAACTTAGAGCCCTTCTCTTGCTTGTGAGCTGTAATGTTAGGATACAGCAGTGAAGGGCAACATGAGGAGTGATGATGGAAATTTAAGAGATGATGGAAATTTAAGAGCAGCAGAAGTTCCTCTAGTCAGGAAGGAAGAAAAAGGCAGAGACGGGGAGAGAAGTATCAGGTAGGCACCAAAATATATGTAGTCTGTAGCTCAGTGGAGAATGCAGCCATGCAAGGTGGACAGGTGTGATGTGACAAAAGTAGGACATGACAAGGATGACAGGAGTGCTTTTCCTGCCAGGATGGTGTAGTGGGAACTCATGAAGGAAGGACCAGGGCCAGGCTGGAAGGAGTGTCTCGTCATTAGCTAGGGAGTCATATGAGGTACAGGAAGAAGACATCTTTGGTGGTGGACTCACCCGGGTCTAGCACCATACCTGTATCTCCCAGCTTTGGTCCGAGACAGACAGTTCTGCTCACTCAGTAATGGTGTGAAAGGGTGCACTTTTAAGGATGCAAATAAGAATAATGGGATTGCAGAACACACAAATCCAGCACTAATCCCAGTACTTGGGAGACTGAAGCAGGAAGGTGGAAGTTTCAAGGCCAGTCTGACTCAAAGACATAAAACAGTAAAACAATTTAATAAGTGGCTGCCTCATTTTGAAGGACTCAGCTGATGTCTTCTTTCTCCTTATTGGTTTTGAACTTTGGCTCAGTTGTGCTCCAGAAATGACTACAGACATCGAACAAGGAAATGAAATATTCACTGAAGCCAGGAAGGGAAGAGCAATGGGGAGGTGGATAATAGTTACGAAAAGGCAAGGAGAGGGGGTTCTGCTGTCCCGCAGCACAACAGGCGACTGTGGTCTCCAACAACTGCACGTTTCAATCTAGCTAAAGGAGAGTTCAAGGTTTTCCAACACTTAGAAATGAGGAGACGGAAAGGCTAATTACTTTAATTTGATCATTACACATCAAATACATGTGTGTCATTATAACACTGCATCCCATAAATAAGCACAAATTTTATATGTCAATTAAAAATAAAATTAGAGTTAAAAACCGAGTTCATGGAAAATCTTCTTGGCTGTGATCCTGTAATCACATAACCGAGTTCAAATCTCAGCCCTGCTTCTTACTAGCTGTGTAACTGGCTAAGTTTCAGGACTTTTCTGAGCTTCTATGACCTCACCTGTAAAGAGAGAGAATAAACTGAGGGTTGTTATCAGGATGGAGGCATAGGAAATTGCCTAGTGATTCACAGATGCTCAACAAATCCTCACTTTTTACTTTTGTTTTTTAATGCTCACTAGGCAATTTCCAGTTGATCTTGGAATGCACCTTGACCTAACGTTGAAGTTTTGGAAGGTGATGAGGTAGAGGAGATTAGAAAAGCACAAGCACAACTGAGATCACTTGCTTGTAGAGCAAAATGTCCTGCCAAAGACCAAGAGGTCCTGAAAATAAATTTTTTAAGTTCGTAGGCTTCTTCTGTCTCCCCACAAGGAGCACAACTCAATTTCACTGTACAAACATTTCTGCACCAATGGAAATGGGGATACTGGAAGGAATAAAATGAAGTCTCAGCCCTGGAAGGCACACAGTTCTTGGCGGGGAAGGACATGGAGAAAACAACCACAGCACAACATAGAAGGAGCTCTATGAGCAGGATGAAGGGTATGTCAAGAAGGAAGTGATTAATTTTGCCTAGAGGGTTTTCAGAGGAAGTCATTGGAACACAAACATCTTCCCCAAAGCATTAAACACACATAGTCATTTTTGAAATGAATTAAATATAAATAATGGCATATGCTTATTAGTTCAAAGATAATAAATAATTCAAAGAGAAGGAAACATCCCCAAAATCTTAACTTCAAATCTCTAGGTCATTATGGTAAAAAGAACAGAGGGATGAAGAATAGGGTAGTTCTGGGAACACTGAATTTTCTAGCTTCCAACTTAAACATCTTCTGAACTAGCAGGTGGTCTGTGGCGTGCTGAAAGAGGCCAGGCCAATAGAACAGAAACATTCATTTGTATTTTTGTGAGTGGGTATTAAGCACGGTGGGGACGTAGAACGAGAGAAGTATCTCTTCCTGATGAGCTGAGCGTGGAATATCCACTGCAAAGATGAGATGACAGAAACAGAACCTCAGAGATTCAGCTTATTCAAACCCCTCTTTCGCTTTGGTGATAAGAACACATCACTAGAGAAGAGAACTGACTCACACAGGTCACTCACCTGGGCTGAGCTAGGCCAAGGTCCCAGGGTTCTCGAATCTCAAATGAGGATGATTTCTATAGCATCTTCCTGCCTCTCAAATGAACTCCTACTTCTAGGGCTCTCCTAGTTATTAGAGCTAGCAGCATAAAAGTACACTCCTAAATTGACTTCTGAATGGACCACTACTTCCTCTGCATAGAGTGAGAAAGGTCTGTTAGCAATATGTTACAACAAGATGAGAAGAGCCAACCCATGGGGTCTGTCTGCAGGGGCAATCCAGTGAGGAAGAACCCCCCAAGTTTTTGGCTTCCACAAAACAACTTCATCTGATGTTCCCTGCCAGCCAAGGCAGGAAGCACTGCTAATTTCATTAATAACTTAATGAGATTATTAACCACTACCCAGTGGGAGAAGATTTGGTCTTTCCTCTTGGTTATGGGAATGCATCCATCTTCCACACAATTATAGCCCGAGAGGATCATCACAGGGGCTGCCAATTGTGGGCTTATTAGGAGCAATTTGGATGTGAGATTGGATTCTTTTTCTGTACAGAACCTTTTGTTCAAAGCAAATGAACTTGTGTTCCTTGTATTATTATATAAATATCAATTGTCCAGGAGATGTTTGAGTTTTAGGATCAGCCCTGGGTTGGAGTCCTGAAAGCACCACAGTGTGAAGCAGAGTGCCCAGGTTCCCCCTCCAGCTCCAAGCAGCCAAGAGCATCAGTGGATCATAAAGCCCATGAGTTGTCCACAGAGCTTTAAAATAACTAATAGATCACGTGCATCAATGATCGAATGCCCCACAGACTAAGTGAATTCTAAGTTCTCTGTTCTCGGGCAGAATTATATCTTCTCACTGGGCAATATCAGTTATCCCAGGATAGGCAGATACTCTGATTGACTGTTGATGACACCATGGAGATGTAGAGGAAGTTAGAGGAAAATAAAGGTAGCAGGGAGGCTACCCTAGAAAATTGATTTTGAAGGCCTCTTTCTGGTCAATGATACATTCATTGAAATTCAGCTTCCATGATCCTGCCAGGCAGAATTTACTGCTATGTCTCTTGTACTCTTCATTTGAGATTTCAGTTGTACTCTTCGAGATTATATATATTATATATATATATATATATATATATATATATATATATATATATATTTCCAGGTAGACTGCCTGCCTTAAGTATGTGGAAAGAATTGAAGTTAACATTCTAGCCAGGGCTGTGCTGGAGCCAGCTCACAATGGCTCATGAGAGCCAATTATGTGAAGTTTTCCCTTCCTCTGAGTTCACCCACTTCTTGTTGGTACCTTTAAAACTGTAATAGTGGGAATATTTTTAACAGAGAGATCAACAAATCAAGGCTTTGCTTCTTCCCAGAGAGCTGAATGTTAAATATTGAACAGTACATCACTGACTACATCGTGGATGCCTCATACTTAAGATGTAATAAGCATGAAGTCAAGATTTGATGAAGAGATGAGTGACTAGGACCAACCAACTTGGGCACCAACAGATTTAGGGCAAAAAGAAGTGAGGCAGAAAGCTACCCTAGCTCATATGAGAGGTAAAACACCAGGGTTTAAACCTGGGCTGTATTAAGCTCATCTGATACCTAGACCACAGCCCAGGGTTGGATCTCCAAGGGAGTTTAGGTATCACTATTTTCCATGCATTTCCATACAATTTCAAACAGGAGTCAAATTTAAGAGCCACCATCCCCAGATCATAGCAATCACGATATCCATCTTCAAGTGCCCTCTGATTGGTAACTTAGTTGTCAGCTGAAGTAGAGGGAAAAATGCCTAAATAAATTGGAACGGCACACATCGGGGGGTGTCTCTGAGAGTGGCTCCTGAGACAATCGACATGTGAGTTAGCAAATTGAATTTGAGCAGCTCTGTCCTGTGGGCTGGCTGGGAATTCCAGCTGAAACAAAAAGCAGAATGAGAAAACTCACGCACGCTCAATTCTTCTTCAAGGGCGGTGTCTCTTGTGACTCTAGTCACTCTTGGGCTCCAGACTCCTCATACTTGAGCTGTTAAATATGGATTCCACAAGCAGCCCTCTTGGGGATTGGGCTAGGGCTGGTACCTTTGCTTCTGAGGCTTCTAGTCCCTTGAAAGGAACAGTTACTGATTTCTTTAGCCCTGTGACTTCCACACAGCCAGTGTAGGACTATTAATGTCTGACTGTGTGAGCCAGTGTAGTATATAGCCTTCATAATTATATTTATATGTATAGTCTTCTGGTTGGTTCCTCTGCAAAACCCTATCCTATGTTTCAAATGCCCTGGACTGTGATTATTTATTTTAATTGAGGAAGAGTGAGAGTCTAGTAAATAGGACCAGTGAGCATCCCCATAATAGGGGCTAAGTTACAAAAGAGCTCTCCTCCCTACTGCATATGCTTCAGTTTGGGGCCTCGTGACCTAATGACTGTTCGATTAGGTGGTCATTTAGCAAAGAGCATCTCAACTTGTCTGAAAGACCACAGCAGCCCCAGCCTAATTCTAGTTTTCTACAGGTCTCCCGTGTTTACCTGTTGCCCCTCTGTCTCCCTTGCTTCAATGCTACAGACGTGCTCTTTCTTCCACAGCCATGTGCCTTTTCTTTTTTTTTTTTTTTTAAAGAACCCACCACCTCTTCTTTGCAGCTCTCTGTGATAATTCTAGCCATCAACAAAGCATAGTGGGAAAAGCTTCGGAGGCAAACAGACTGAGTTCAAGCTCCAACTCCATTTAATAGCTCTGCCATTTAGCTTCTCTGAAATCTATGTTCTTTGGGAACAAAACGAGGTGGCTAACACTTAGATAAATTGGTACTATGTATTGGAAATGGGAGAGAACTAGAGCGTGATATGTCAGCCTCATCGTATCTGCTCTACCCTTCGCTGGCCGTTCATTTTCTTCACATTCCTCTCTGACCCTCATTTTCCTTCTCTGAAAATGATGGAGTCTAACTATGTGCTGTGAAAGGCCCTTTTCAGTTTGAAGGGACTTACTGTGTCTCCCTCTCATTTGGCATTTATCTGCCATCCACAGTGATTGATCTTTTTCTATATAGGATCTGTCTCCCGATGCAAGCAGGGGACTCCAGGGAGCAGTGAACATGCTTTATTTGTGTGCTAACCATAGAGCCCAGCACACTGGCCTACACTTAGGACATTTATCACATTACATTCCCATTGCCCTAGCTCTGCCCTGCTTTGCAAAAAGGGCTAGATCCTAACACAAGCCTGGTTGATACTCTAGCATTGGGCCTTTGAGCCCTAGAGAATCAAAAGCTGCTGCAGCTATGGATAAATTACTCAAGATGTGTCAGCCACCAGCAAGGACCTGTGGATAAGTTTGCCAAATTATCAGAGCCAGGTAGTAAAACACTAAGGGATTAGTCATGGGATTTGGAGAATGTTCTTCCATTTGTCACCCACCTGGAATGATGCGTAGTGCCACCAAAAACACTGTGTGGTGTCACCGGATGTGGCCAGAGTAGAGCATGGGAAGTTACCCCACGCTATGGGGCCAGAGGACTTTCCTGACCACGCTGCCCCATTCCTCCTTGGATCCCTGCATCACGAGGTACACTCAGCAATATCTACTCAGTAATTGCTTCTTTCTCTAAGTATGCCACAGCCAATGTGTATTTTATTTCTCTTTAAATAAGAATTTGCAGGCAGGCCTATATTTTTTCTCACCTAATAACAAGTGACAGAAAAGTGTGAAATTAGCTATAACAAGCACCAGGAACTAAATTTTGCAAACTTCCCAATGAGCTAAAAAATCAGAAGCTGGTTCTCAGTACCAAATGTGGTGCCACGTGGTGGTCTTCTTGGAAAATGAGGTATATTCTCCTGACTCTGGTACCCTCAGAACTCAGAGGTAAGAAGCTTGGTGGTTCTGCAAGTACTAGAAAGTTTTATTGTTGCCTACACTGGCTCATTTGATGCAAGCATCCCGAAGGATTGGGTAATGCAAAAGAAATGGGCTTCTTGAGATGAGATTTCAGGCATTGTTCCCTCGAGGACTTGATGAATATGTGTGATTTCAACTTTTCATATATAGAATCCTTCTAGCATGGGAGAAATAGGCTCCTAAACTGTTTTAGAGGACCCCACATTTTCTGTTTCTTCCCTGCCTAGTAGCTAGGTGGCTCAGCACAGGACTGTATGTACCTTTGGCCATGCCACCAAGTCCCACACAACCCTTCGCTGTGGCCATTCCCACACATGTCTATGACAACAGCTCCCCTGAGGCTGGACAGTATAGTTGGGATAGCTAATCTCTACGAGTTTAACTTCCTCATTTGTGTAAGGGAGACAATAATACATTAGTTATGGGATGCTGGAATGATAAAATTGGGACTAGGTAGGAATTGGGCCATTTTTATTTCCTCCACAAAAATCCAGTCCTGATGTTTTGCCCTTAAACTCTTGAGACACGGAGCAGGGTGGCGTGACGGTCTCCCCTGCTCAACCCTACTCAGCTCCCCTGATGTATCTCCTCCTCCCTTCCCAGCTCAGCGGCTGGCTCTGCTACAGTGAGCTCCAATCTCTTCTCTTGCCTGCTGGAGTCAGATAGCATGTTTCTCTCTTCTCTCTCATGCTTTTTCTGATTTCAAACATTTTTATGCTTTTCCAGCTTGACTGGGGAATAATTTACAGGCAAAAATTGTACACGCTTCCTGTGTAGATAGGCGGTTTTCGTATATGTCCGTGTTGTCCAATGATGACCACAGTGAAGCTGATTAGCGTATCTATCGCCTCACAGTTACCTTTTGAAAACTTTTTGGGGTGAGAATGTTTAAGAACTAGCCTCGGTGGGTTTTTAGATGTAGAATACAATGTTATTAATGGTACTCGCTGTGCTGTATGTCAGCTCACTGGAACTTATTCATCTTAGGATGGAAACTCTCAACCCTGTGGCTATCATGTTCCCATTTCGCTGACAGCCACCCCAGGCAACAATTATTCTACTCAGCTCTGTCTCATACTAGCTCAACACCTTTTAAAGAGTCTACATATAAATGGCATCATGTGGTGTTTTTCTTTGTGCCTACCTTATTTCACTTAAAATTCTGTCCTCCATTTCTGACCATGTTGTCACAAATGGCAGGATTTTCTTTTTTTTTTTTTAAGTTGAATACTATTCCTGTACTTTCTCATGTATGTATACACATTTTCTTTCCCCATTTGTCAATTGATGAACATTTAATTTGATGTTACATCTTTTCTGTTGCCAATAACACTACAATAAGTATGGGAGTGAACACCCTCCTCTGAGATATTGATTTCTGTCGTTTAGATAAATACATGGAATAAAAAAAATTTAAGCATTAACTGCTCCTTTCAATAAATGAGCAGAAATCAGCAGTACAGTCATCCAAGCCCTCCTGCATACATACACAAATGTAACTTTTCCAACTTCTTTTTTTCATCCCAGTTTTTCCTACCCATTGAACAAACTCTTTCTCTTTTACCCATTTCTACTGTACTGTCAGATTTCATTTACTCTTTCAGGTTCTCATACTAGCAAGACAATATGATGTTTACATATGCAGTCTGAATTTTTGTTTTAATTTTTTATAACTTTCTTTTTGTTATTGTTTTGGTCTGGGTTTTCTTTTTAACCAATTTTTCAGGTTTATATCTGGTAGCATAAACATCTAATTTGAAGATAATATTATTAAATACAGCAACCATTGTTGGATTCTTATTACTTCATTTAATGAAATTTTGTCTCATTTCTAATGCTTTTTTTTTACTTTGCATTCCTTTAAAAATAGGAGAGAGAGAGAGAGAGAGAGAGAGAGAGAGATAGTTCTGAAACTCTTGGGAATTGTCCTTTTAATTTTTCCAGAAAGCTCTGCATAATTCCCATAATAGCTGTACCAATTTATGTGCTCATCAACAATGTCCAAGTTTTTCCTTTTCTTCATGTTCTTGTCAGCACTTGTAATCTTTTGTTTTTCTGATAATAGCTGTGCTAGTGTGTGTGTGTGTGTGTGTGTGTGAGAGAGAGAGAGAGAGAGAGAGAGAGAGATTTCACTGTGGTTTTGATTTGCATCATTTGCTGTTCAGTGATGCTCTTGGTTACTTGTGTGACTTCTTTTAAGAGATGTCTCATAGCAGTGTCTTCTTTATTCTTTTTCTGTGAGGTTATTTGTTTTCTTGCTATTGAGTTGGTTGACTTAAGACATTAACCCCTTAACACATGTATGGTTTGAAAACACTTTCTCCCATTCTATAGGTTGCTTATCCAAGCCGAAGATGGTTATCTTTGCTGGGCAGAAACATTTTACTTTGATGCAACTTACTTTTGCTTTCTTGCCTATGCTTTTGAAGGTCAGATTAAAAAGAAAAAAAGAGGAAGAAGTCATTGCCTAGACCAACATGAAGCTTTTTTTCCAAAATTTTCTTCTGGTAAATTTACAGCTTTTGGCCTTACGTATAGGTCTTTCCCTCACTTTATTTTTTTATGTCCACTTTTCTTTTTATTTTAAATAATTTTATTGAGAAACAAATAGCAATGAGACAGTTTCAAAACCAATTAGTAAGACAGTT
>NDGN011478179.1:0-20838 GCA_002564285.1 Tympanoctomys barrerae
GGATTGAACTCAGGCCCTTGTGCTTGCCAGGAAAGCACTTATTTCTACTGAGCCATTTCCCCAGTCCCATATTTATTTAATTTTTGAGAAATGATCTTGCTGAATTGTCAAAGTGGGACTCTACCTTGCAATCCTTCCACATTGGCTTCCCTGAGTATTGGGATTACTAAAGTACCTAGGGAGTGGTATTTTATGCGCCTATATCTTAGGATGCTACCTGGCCTGTGTTAAGTACTAAGCAAAGCTGAACAACTGTTTCGCAACTGAGCATCTGCACATTTGAGAAAGCACAGACTTATTTCCAAGGAGCATGTTAGCAATCTTTTCGAGTAATATGCTCAGTAAGATGTTTATTCTTCAACCTCTGAAAGAAGGCTTTTCAGACAAAGTGCCTCTCGATTTAAAGCAGTAGGTCCAGGGGCTTCTTTCGAAGAATAGCAGGTGCAGTCTCTCTAAACTGTATGACTCTCATGTCACCTGTGGGCCCACAGAAGGAGCAGTGGGCTCACACCTGAAGACACAGGAAACAGTTTTTGGAAGCTTGGCCAGTGAGCTGTGTCATGGTTTAGTTTCCGTGCCCCGCCTCCCCAGACACTGTGCTCATCCACCCGCCACAGTGGCCTCTTGCGAGTCTGCATGCCTGCTGGGTAGCCTGTGCACACACCTGATGGCCCGACGAGGACCACTGGCCCTGGTACAGGGCAGCGTTAGGGACAAGTCCCCATTTCACACAATCTGCAAGGTGCACAGTTCAAGTTCATGAACAAAGGGTTGAGCTTCTCTTTAGAACAGGAGGTGGAAGGAGGTCCCGGCCACAGGCCACAGGCCAGGGAAGCATTACAGTCTGGGTCGTCAATTCCCCACAGGCTCATGCGTGCAGAGAATGGTCCCCAGCTGGCAGGAGGTGGGAGAACCTGTAGCAGGTAGGGCTGAACAGAAGAACTTAGCTCCCTAGAGTCAAGCCCTTGGCAGAAGTACTGGGACCCTCATCATCTCTCCTCCTGTGCTTCCTGGCCACCATGAGATATATATTCCTGCCATGAGGCACTGCCACAGGCCCCACGAGGTGGGCCAAACCCACCACAGACTGGAACCTCTGAAACTGTGTGCTGCCCACAGTAAGCCTTTCTTCCTTGTGCGCTATCACAGATCTTTTGTCACAGAAATGGAAAGCTGACTAACATATCACCCTGCGGTGTACTGGTTCAACAATTTCCTGAAACGACAGCAGTAGGCCTTGTAGCTGCCTTTTCTAGATGGGGAAACTGAGGTACAAAATGGTCCTTTGCATGAAGTCACATGATTGGTACAGATAGAGTCCAGATTGCACTCCAGGATGCCACCCTTAGCTGGTGGCCAACAGAATCCCCAGCCAGTGCTGGCCACTGGGACTCTGGATCACAGCAGGGAGCAGACAAATCCTTCTGAGGATGACAATGTGCTGGACCAAGTGGGTGATGTGCAGGGAGGCAAGCTCAGTGCCAGTGCAGAACAAAGATGTAGATAAAATTCTTTACGAGTGATCTCAGCTAGACTAAATCCCTAAATAAATTAGGATGTGGGGAGGAATGTGGCAGAGGATTAGTGGGTGGGGGTTGGACGACCCAGGTCACTCTGGAGAACCAAGTCCATCCCCTGAGGCTCCTGTTCTGGGAGCCTCCAGCTCAGGCAAATGCAGGCAGGAGGCTGCTCTTCTGTTAGGTCCCGCTGGTACCATTGTGGCTCACCTGCCAGCCCATCGCAGCTCCAGGGAACTGGCTGAGTAGTACCAGGTCTGTAGTTGGGCCAACCCAGCTGCAGCACAATCATTGGCGTCACAGCATTAGGGCTCCGGGATCTAAGTGCATAGAAAGATTGAAAAGCAGTGCCCTGGAGCAAAGCTATCTCACGGCTCTCCAGCCCTGGTCTGTGAGTTCTGGGGACAAAGGATCGGACAGTACACTTGGAGCCGAGTGCTGGCCTGTGAAAGGTGCTTCGCTAAGGGAACCAACAAGGGAGCAGTAATGCCAAAGCAAGGTGTGGGCTGGAAGCAATGGCCAGGAGAGGAGGCAGTGCTGATAGCTGCAGACTCTCAGCCTCAGCCTGCTAAGTGGGGCTCCTGGCCCACACACTGACTCTGACCACACGCTGAGTCTGGCTCTCTCATGAAAATTTTTAAAACATAATTTGCCCATAAAATATATATATATATATATATAGATTTCTATAGGGTAGGTTTGGATCTGCTTTCTCCATAAACACAACTGGCAGGAGCTAAATAACAGCAGCCCCCTTTAGATAGAAGCAGAGGGTTCTCCAGTTGGCTGGAGTCCCCGCCACTCCCGATCTTCCCCCACTTCTCTGTCAGTTCCTCTTACCTGATGACCTCTCTGGGGGTTTTGAGACTATGAGCCCTGGAGCAGATCATTTAAAACTCTAAAGATGGCCAGGAAACAGTGGTTGTTATGGGTTGGGATCGAACCCCAGCCACTGCACTGTGCCTAAGCAGGCGCTTTAGTTCACTGAGCTATCGGGTCAGCCCTATATGTCTTTTCTTTGTGCTGGCAGTGACCATGTTTGTTTTTTTTTTTTTTTTTTTTTTTTNTTTGATCATGAGCTATATCCTTTTATTTTAAAGGCAGCATTGCTTTCTGCAAGTTCTCCATGTTGTTGTGGAGACTGTTTCTGGGCTGTTGTTCCAATGTCACAGCTCCGAAGCCTTTGAAGCTGAACAAATATTTACATCGTAATACAGGCACCAGCGCCCTCTTTCTCCCTCTAGCAGTCTATTTTTGTGTTGTTATAATGATATATTTGATGCTAAATGTACCCCTAAGAAAAGTGGTAATAGAGTGCACAGCTTTGAAAATTGCGAGTCCGTGGCTGAGGGGCCCTGCCTGGATTCTGGCGAGGCCTCTTGGCTCTGTCACGAGACAGTGGATGGCACCAAGAGGGACCTTGTGCACGAAGGGGCGATCACGTGGCAAGACAAGGCGATGGAGGCACTCAGGCACCAGCCTCCTCCTTGAAGACAGATCCCTTTTGAGGGAACTGAGTCCCAATGGAGCTGCACTAATTCCTTCTGAGGGCAGTGGCACTGTGACGGGGCCCCCTGTGCAAGGCCCCTCCTCATCCCAGCGTGGCCATGCTGAGGACTGCCTTCTAGCACTGTGAGCCTATGAGGGACTCAGATTGTCCCCTCAGGATAGTGGAGGAACAGACAGCAGGGTCCTGGACAAGCTGGCTCCGTACTTCCACGGGGTTCATCCTGAGGGGTAAGTGAGTCTGCTTTCAAAAACTAAACTGAAAAACTACTAGTAATTCAGCATTTAGAAAAAAAAAAAAAAAAAAAAAAAACAACAACATACATTCTGGAATATCAGCATGTCAGCAGCAGAGGCTACAATTCCAGAAAAAGCCCAGGTCACTCAACTTCTTCAGGTCCAACACAAGCTTCCTTGATGTTCTGCTCCCTTGAAAACCCAGGGAAACCAGGACCAGGGAAGGAGGCTACTGTGCTCATGACTGTGTCCATCAGAAATGGGGCCTCCCTTGGAAGGAGATGTTTGCAGACACAGTTGTCTAGGATAAGGTCACCCAAATCAATGCATGATGTCCTTCGGAGAAGAAGAGGGGACACAGAGATGTACAGGGGGACAAAGGCCATTAAACAGGAGCAAAGGCTGGAGAGGTGGCTCTACCAGCCCACAAATGCTTAGAAATGCTAGGTGTGGGCAGGGGCCAGAGACAGGGAAAGATCCTGCCCAGACCCTCAAAGGGGGCCCTGCCAATGACTCCAGATTTTACATTTCAGGCCCCTGGAACTTGGAGAGAGTGAGACTCTGTTGTAAAGGGCCCTGCGTTGGGGCTGTTCTGCACAGCAGGCTAGACACATGGTGGGAGGAGATGGGATGACCCTGCCCTGGGCACCACCCTTTGCACTGACCTCGGTGACACCCTGATTCTCTGCACACATGCAGGGGCTGAAGCTGAGAGACTGGCTCCTCCTTCAGCCACCACCCACTGTCACTGCCCTCTCCATAGCCTCACCACCACACCAGACCATCTGCTCTACCTTGGCACCACCCTGACCTCCAGTGCTGTTTCCCAGGGCTTTGCCAGCTGAGAAGAACAGAACCAGGAGCCCAGCAGGCCCGGGGAGGACGGCCTGCTCTTTGTGCACCTCCTTGGAAAGGCCAGTCACCTCCCTGAGCCCCCCAAATGTTGACAACAATGACCTTTTGAAGGTCTCTGGCAGGGACTGAGGATGCTGCAGAGCCTGGCACATAGCAGATACTCAGAAACCTCATGTTCTGGTCCACATTCAGCTGCTGCAACTGAACAGCACTGAGTGGTTTAAAGAAGAGGGTCATTTGGCTTCTGGTTTGGAAGCTGGAAGTCCAAGGGCACCTGGTCAAGGGCTTCCTGCTGCACCATGACAGGCAGATGCATCTCATGGGGAGTCACAGTACGTGTGCCGTGCAGGGCACCCTCCTGACCCCATCTAACCCTAACTTCCAAATGCCTGTATGTGGATTTGAGGATCCACTTCGGGGACACCTGCAAACCATAGCATGCCTTGCTCCAAAGCAGATGAGAGGAGAATTTCAGCAGCCTGAGGAACCTCCTTTTTGTTGATCCCTAGCCGGCTGGACTCAGCAGGGTCCAAGGAGATGTTGCCACGAGGCTGGGGGTTGCAGTGGGGGCCAGGGATCCTTACCACATGTCTGCAGCCTAGGCTGACAAGGGCTGGGGCTCTGGTTTTCTGTTCCCTTGTTGAGCATAGAGCACTCTCCACAGAAAGTGGGGAAGGATGAATGCAGACTCTGAAAGCAACCCCAGAAGTGCAAGCCCCAGGATGGGACCTCCCCTGGAGGAATGTGGAGAGTTCTTTGCTTTCCTTCCTCTCCAGCTGGAGAAGCCATCTTCTTTGTCCTGTAAAGTGTCACTTAAGTGGCCCTCTTGGGTATGCAAATACAAGGCTAGTCAAAGCCAGGCTCCTGGGCTTTGTGTGGAATAACAGGATCTTTTGTGGCCACAGGTGATAGGTTTTATTTTTTCACTTTTGAGTGGGTTGGCAAAGATTGTACCCTTGGGGAGCCAGGGATGAGGGGAGTTGTGCACTGATGAGGGTTAAAAAAAGGAGTTTCCTGGAAAGAATGAGATTCACCAACAATGTTTCCACTTTTTTTTCTTTCTTTCTTTCTTTTTTTTTTTTAAAGAACTAAACACTCCTGTACCCTGGGACCAGGCACACATTGAACAGCACTATTTTATATTTTATTCTTATGTGCAGTGGTTTCTGGCAGGTTCTCGTCTCTACTTTTTTTTCTTCCTGCTGAGTTGGAGATCAAACATGCTAGGTGAGTACCCTGCCTCAGAGCTGTACCTTCTCTATTTCATTTTGTAAAATTCTGTCCAGGACCTACAGAATTGATTTTATGATCCCTGGGGGTTGGGAGTCCAGAGTCCAGAAGGTGCCTGGTGGGGTCCAGGAGTCCATAGGAGGAACAGAAGCTGCAGGTCAGGGATGTGTGGCCCTGGGGATTGTGCAGGCTGAGCTGGTGCTGAGCCACTGAAGGTTGAGGGCCATTCATGCCTGCATTTGGGCTTGTACACACAACCAAGTGCAGCTTCTGCTGGGTAGGCTGCTGGGCTCTGGGAGGGGATAGACGCGGCCTGAACAGGAGCTCCTTGGAACCCAAAGCCAGGCTGTCCTGTGCCTTGCCTTGCTCTTTCCACAGCCAGGTGAGATTGCCGGGACTTCCTAGGACTGATGGCTTGGGGGATCCCCCAGGACTCCATCTAGATCCAAGAATCTCCCCAGCCCAGGCCCCTACCTTCTCAGCAGGCCTGCTAAGTTCTGCTAGGGCAGAGAGGGCACTGGGTCCTGCTCTGTGCCAGCCTTCAGCCCCCATCATTGTCCAGGTGGAAGACTGAGGCCTTTCAAGATGCTGAGGCCCAGAGATCAGCCAAGTGACTTTGGCATTGGGTGATGGTCTCCCATCACTAGGGTGACCAGTGGTTCCCACTGTCCTGACACCTCTGCAACTCTAACCCCAGGAGCAGCCAACCCTCCCCCTATATTTTTGCTCCTCTTCCAGCTGTGGGAGGCCTCTCCTTCCAGCTCAGTCACTCAGGGGTCATTCCAGACCAACCTAGAGCCAATTCTGCATGAGCACTACCGCCCAACATCCCCTAGCATTTTCCCTGACCATCTTCCCTCCTGTGACAGCAGAGACAGAGGTGCAGAGGAAGATTCTGAGGTCCTAGGAGAGGCCTAGTATCAGACAGACAGTCCCCTCTCCCTTTAAGTTGGAGGCAGAAACCTAAGAAGAGTCTTTACAGGATGAAGCTTGAAGAACTTGGAGATGTTTGCTGCAGTCAGTTACCCAACTAACATGCCCAGCTGCCTCATCTATAAGTTGGGGTGATCAACATGTGATGTAGACACAGCAGGACACTGGGTAGACCCCAGTTTGCAGGAAGGGTCCCTGCATAGTACCAGCTGCCCTGGCGCATGCCTAAGGGCCTCGTTTTCTGTGGCATGTGGTACAGGACCCCGACAGGTGTGCAGACCCTGTCTGTTGTAGGAGCTCTGCACAGTGAAGTCTTGCTGTAACTGCAAAGATGCATCACTAGGGATACAAGTGGTATCTGCACATAGGACTAAAGGTGTGAGGGGAAAGCCACCCAGGAGCCAAATAGCTCAGTAAAGCCTCATCTCTTCTATCTGCTAGCTATGGGATCCCATGTAAGACAAAATTGAGCACTTTGTGCTTCAATTTCACCATCTGTAGAATGGGTATTCCAAGAGGGCTCTTGTGAGTGTTAATGTGTTCAAATATAGCAAATGCTTAGGCATCCTTGGCATAGAGTACAGTTTAGTAGCTGCTACCTTTATTACTAAACCAGTGTGCCACTGGGTGGTCTGGTGACCCCCCAGAAGTGCCCCACCTGGTCTGGAACTCTCCCTGCCTGCTCATCCATGGCAGCAGCTGCCTGCTTTCTCAGTTGCATTTCCTAGTGTGGGGGAGTAAAAGAAAGAAAGGCAAAAAGAGCAGGTGGGGGCAGGGGCCCAGTGTTGAAGGCTCAGACCCGGACAATGAGCTTTGTGAAATTCTTCCCTGGACAGTCTGGCCAAGTTCAATGGCTTCAGGCCACATGAACGGCAGGAAAAATGTAGCCCAGGAATTTCTCTCCAACGACTGCCCTGTCTTCTCTGTGGGAATTTGTGGCACAGACACATTCCTTCCACGGACAGCATCCACGCAGCTGAGGCCCATTGCTGCCCAGCTGGGTGTGGGCATTTCAAGTGTGCCAGGGAACCAGCTCTCCCTGGCAGAGCTCCCAGCCTGCTCTGCAGGCCAACCCCCACCCTGAGCATGCTGGTCCTGTTCAGAGCCAAACTGCCCAGACAGTTTTCATAGCTGCTTCCTTGATCTGTCACCCAGCAGTGGGCTCCAGACATCACCGTGGAGTGGCAAACTCACTTTCTTCCAAGCCAAGTACTTGCCAGACTAAGAGGAAGCAATTTCCCAATTGCACCAGAATTCTTTTAAGTCACTGTGAATGGCAGTGCCCAGGTCAGCTCTGCTTTGTCAGCTGCTGTTGCCCACAGAGTTGTATTGAAGCATGGCCCTGCCCACAGGGTAGGGCCGAATGGGCAGAGATGGTAGCTGTGAAGTTTAATTGTGTTTGCAGTTTATCAACTGAAGTTTATCCACAGAAGTTTATCACCATGTAGGGGATGGGGGAAGGTGCTGGCGGGAAACATAACCAGACAATGCCTAGAGATGCTGGTCTCATAGGAAGTGGTTTGTGGTATCTGTCTGCAGAGTATCTGTGTTTCTCCCATCTTCTGGAAGCTACCTCAGCCAGGTGTAGTGTGTCCAGGAAGCATACAGGCAGGACTACAAATAGCTAAGAGCAAGGAGGCAAGTGTGCTCATCCACCCAGCGCTCCATAGGAGTTGCCTTTGTTATTATTACTGGTTTTTTGAGATAGGGTCTCAGTATGTAGTTCAGGCTGACCCTGAAATTGTAGAGCTCCTCCTGCTTCTGCCTCCCAAGTGCAGGTGTGTGCCCCTATATCCAGCTCAGTGTTGTTGTTGTTGTTGTCGCTTTTAAATCCAAAGTCCTACTATAGATTCTATGAGTCTTACGATCAAGGGATATCTCATTAGCATGATTTTTTCCCTCCAAAAGATTTGTCATAGAATCTTTAAAAACCCATTCTGCATTCCAGTCTAAGCTCAGCCACTAATTAGCTGCATGGCCACAGGCAGATTCCTTCTCTCTCTGCCTTCATGTCTTCTTTATATAGCAATAACGACAAACCACTGCTCAGAGCTACTCTTGAGCTCCAAGAGCCCACCTTCTCGGCCTGAACGTTCATCTGGGCTGAGCAGTATCAGCCACGAGCAGAGCTGTGTAGTCCTCTCTGTGGTTTAATTCTGTTGTCTTCTAACTATCCCAAAGCCTAGACATTGATTTATTCACCACCAGAGGATCTACTTTCAGGGTGGCCTCATGCACAAGGCTGAAAGTCAATGTTCTTGCTAGGGTTGCTGAAAGGGACTTTCATCTTCTACTTGGGCTCTCCACATCACAGCAGTCTCAGAACAGTCCCACTGGTTGGGGGTGGGTGGGTGGTGGGCGAGTGGAATTCCCTGAAGACAGAAGTAGAAGCCTTCAAGCCCACCAGTTTGTGTCCAAACTAGCCCAGGATCACCTTATTGGTTCAAGCACATACCAGGCCAGCCCACTCTCAAAGGTAGGTGTGAGCATGCTCACCACCCAATTTCAGGTCTCCATGAATGTGACATGGAACAGCAGGGGCGCTCTGGGCAGAGAAGGCAGCCCCTGCTGCCCAGATCAGGTCTAGCCCTCCTCCCTGAGCTGCTGTGCTCTGTGAGTTCCCATGCCATCCAGCTCAGCTCCCTGTGCCCTGTGGTCTGCCAAGGCTTGGGTACTGAGGGGCTTCTGTCCTCCCTTTTGAGCAGGGAACTTGAGCTTAGCTGGGCTCTTGCATCCCTGAATGATCCTTTTTTTAAAAAATTAGTTTTATTGAGAAACAAATAGCAATGAGACAGTTTCAAGACCTCCTTGAATGATCCTGATGTGTGTGTTTGGTTCAAGACAGTCTAGGGTCATGATCAATTTGAGAGAACAGAGCTATGGTCAAGAAATGTGATTTTTTTTCGAACAAATTTTGCGCTTACTGTGTGGATTTTCAGTTGTCGTCCCAGACTGTAGGCCAGCTTAAGAAGTATAATCTATCTATCTATCTATCTATCTATCTATTCAAACACCCACCATCTACCCTTCTATTCATCTGTCCATACATTCATCCAATAATCTAGCTATCCACCCAACCACTCATCTGTTAATTCATCTACCCATATATCCAACTACCTGTCCATCTTTCTGTTTACTCATATGTCTACCCACTAACTCACCCCTGTATCCTCCTGCCTATCTACCCATCTACTAATCACTATCCAGACATCTATTTTACCATCTAATTACCCACCCAACCACCAACCCATGAATTCATCTATACATACATCCATCTATCCATCAACTATCTACCCATGTGTCCACCATTCACTCATCCACCTATCCAAGCATCCATTCCCCTGTCCACACATCCATCATCTCTCTATCTCTGCCATTCCCACCTCATGGCCTCCAGCAAAGTCTCCTCACTTCCCTACTTGGATTTTTTTCCTCTGCCAGTTAGATCTCATGATGCCTGCCTGACAGGGCTGTCTCATGGTGGATGGAGAGAGTAACATTTGCGAGTTTCCTGGCACAAGGGTGGGAAGCATGGATGGAATGTGATTTTCCTTTCCCCCTGGGGAGAAGACACAACTAGACAACTATAAAAAGGACAATGGGTGACCAGGAATTAAAGTGTGTGAAACGAAAGGCAAAAACACTACAAGCTATTGCCCTCTTTATTTGTCTGCTGAGCAGCTCTGGGAGTTGATATTTAAAGCCACTTTGAAAAGTGGAGTGTCCCAAAATATATTTGAACGGTTCAATGGGGACGTTGACCCTCTATAATAGGCTCATTCGAAAGATCCTGCTTTGCTACTTCCTCTTAGAAAGATAAACAAGCAGCCCACAATGGCCGCTGTGATGTTTTCTTTTAAATCTTGCTTTCCAAATGTAGGACTTGGCCGTTGGACAATCACTGGGGGCTGGCTCCCCGCAGATGCGCTCCCTGAACGCAGGGCTCCCGCCTGGAATTCCTGGGGCCTCATTAAGCCCGCTGTGACTAAGTGATCTTGCCCTTGCTGAAACTGTTTAGAAGGACTTGGCAGCCAGCAAAAATCAGGTCTCCCTGCTTTTTCTCAGTTACTCTTGCTCCGTGACCCCATCTATAAGTCTCGAAGGGCAAACATCTTTCTTTCCAGATCTGTCACAGGGCAGCCCTGTCTCTCCCCAACCCCAGCTGGGTCCTTCTGTGGTGTTAGAGGTGAGGGAGCAGAAATCTGTCCAGCTGTTGTTAATCTCTTCTTTGAATTAAGATTTAGCTCTTGGGAAAACCTCTTCCTACTCTAAGCCATCAGAGGGCACCCCCTCCTGGTTAATTTTTGTGCTTCAGCCTCCTCAGCTCCTTTGACTGCTCCTGGCCAAAGGACTATGGTGTGGACCCCAGCCCCAGAGCCCTTCTGCTCTCCAGAAGGCGTGGGGGCGGGGAGGTAAGGGGAAAGTCCCCCGGAAGGCAAGGCCCACTTTTCTGAGGCCAGGAACAGGTCTCATGAATGGAGGTGTGTGAGACAACCTGGAATTCCAGACCCTGCCAGAGGGGCAAAGGGTGGAGCTAAGTGATGAGGACTGGCCCAACGCCAGGGTCCCACCTTCAGCCTCTCTCTCAAAAAAAGTGAAGAACTCTGAAAATACAACATAGAAACTATGTTTTCTCTCATTTATTCACACAATAAGTGACTGCCTTTGTTTGACAAAATGAGACCCAGTGACGCCTGCCACCACCCTATTCCTTCCATCCCTTCCCGATCTACTTCCAGGTCCTGGTTTCCTCCAGGATGCCAGGCCCAAGTGCCTAGACCAGAGCTAGACACTGCAGAACACTGTGACTGCTTGCTGTGGGTGTAGGTTTTGCACAAGGGCTGTGGACTTGCACATCCCCAAGCCTTGTGATGTCTTTTATGAACAGTGCACCTGACATTCCCTTTCCAGAACACTTGGGTGGCTCGTCTTTTTGCATCTACAAATGAGGCTGCAAGAAAGAGCCTGATGTAGGTTCCCTGGCCAAGGGCCAGCCTTTCTGCGGTTCTGGTTTGGAGTATTCTTAAGTTTTAATAGAGCGGTGTAGATGTCACCCAAGCAACAGCCATGCCCTTGTGGTAGAAGCTCAGGTCTCCCTTGATCCCCGCCTGCACCTATGATGTGGTTCACTGCTGCCATAGGCATAGCAACTTGTCAGTTGCAATAATTGGTGCACATACATGTCTGCGTGCATCAACTCATTTCACCAGCGCCCAGGGAAGCCGTTTCTGTTATTCCCTCCGTTTTGTGGCTTGGGACATGTGCTGAGTTTAATGCCCCCAGACTTTCAATTAATTTAATTGCTCTAGGTGACCTTTCTGGGAGCAGGGAGTAACTTGCCTGCAGTCCTGAAAGTGCTCCTCCTGCGAATGTACACAGCTAGGTGAACTGAGTCCTGAGACCAGGGGTACGGTGACACCCTCACCCCAGTCCCCAGGGAGGTGACTGCTCAGAGGAGCACAGCGAACGCAGCTCTTCCTAATGTCTGGCAGAGGTGTAGGCCGCCCTAGCCTCAGTGTCCATGAGTCCTCCGAGGGGGTGGAGGAAGCCTGAGACAACTCGGCCTGCCCAGGGGCGCCCCCTGGCCGCGACTGTGCGCGCTGGCGGGCTCCCTGAGAGTAACGGGCCGCGGGGAGGGCGCCGCAGCCTAAGCCGCGGGGCCGCCCCGCGAGCTCAGATAAAAGGGCCGGCGCTACGCTGCGCGCTCCTCGCGCGGTCTCCAGGACGCCAGAGCCGGCTGGATGCGGAGTGAGGGTCTTCGGCACCAACCAAAGAGGGGCGCCGGCCGAGGCTGCCATGGGGCTGTGCTGCTGCAAGGACTGGCGGGGACACCTGCGAACGCCCAAAGGTAACAGGGGAGCCTGTGCTGTGGCCAAGAGCCCTGCGCCCCCGGATGGCGCTCGCGTCCCCTTCGAGGCCCTACACCGCATGGCTTTTCTGGGTGCAAGTGCAGCTCCGGAGTTCTCCTTGTCTCAGGTCCCCTCTAACTCGGGGTCGGTGAGTGAGGGGCACAGGCTGTAGGTCCCCTGAGTGTGTTAGGGGTTGGGCCACCCATGTGGGGTTTTGCACCTTCCCCGCCCATCTGCCTGCTGGGGGTCGCGACGTGGACTAGGGGCCCTGCTCGAAGTTCTGCAAAGTCGCGTGGACCTGCCCGCGGGTTGCGTGGAATGCAGCGGCTTGGAGTGGGCCCAGAGCCCAGGAGGGAGGGGACAGTTGGTGGAAAGGTCCGCCTCCGGGCTGGCCAGCCAGCGACTTAACCCTTACCAGACTGATCTGGGACACAGTGGAGCCACCTGTTTGTTACTCCCCATACCGGTCAGCTTGGGCACAAAGAGTGTGCCCTGGCTGCTGCAGAGGCCAGGGAGCGCCAGCTGTGTACTTGGAGGTGACCAGGAGACTCCCGAAAGCCTAGCTCCAGAAGCCTGGCCTGCTGTCCTAAAGTCAGGGCAGGTGCCGCTTTTGAAGAGGGCATCTAGATACAGATGAAGAAGGGCACGGAGGTGCCATTGGCCGCCATACTCCTGTCTTTGTGATGGTGACGTCACATGTGGCCAGGTTGGCCCCACAAAGATTCTGAGGCAGCAGCTTCTAACATGGGCAACAGATCCAGAAGACCTATAGACAGGGCATCTGCAGCCCGATGGAGACAATGCCATCTGTGGCCAGCCCCTGCAGCCAAAACCAAGTGGCAGTGTCAGCAGTCCATTGGCCCTCTTTCTCACCTTGCAATAATTCTTAGTATTTGATTTTAAAAGTAAGGGAAAAAGAAGCATTTTGCTTGTGAGGCCTCAGCTTGAGGGCAGGACTGGAGCCAGCCTGTGGTCCTCACTGTCACAGTAGCCAGGGCACTGGGGGTCTGGGGACAGGTTAAAGTCCAATGGGGAAGGGTTCTCCGGGAAGCCCCCTTGGTCTCTTTCCACCCTCTTCAGGGTGACCCTCGCCCAGGGGCAGGAGGGATCTGTAGTATGGGGGGATGTGGGGGCAGGTATTGAATCAGCTCCCCAGAAGGAGCCAAAGGCACTGCCTCCTAGGATACTCTGATGTCCCCAGATTCCCCCACAGGCTTCCCTCACTCACACAGGTGAGGAGTGCCTGATCTGGCTTTGTTCCCCAGCCAGCCTCCATTACAGAGGACAGCTCCCCAGCAGCCTGTGGGCAGGGACAAGCCTGAAGCCTCCCCCAAAAGGTTCTGCAGAAATGGGCAGAGCTGGACAATCTAGAAGACTCACTGGAGGACAGCAGGGACCGCTAGCATTGCTCCAAGGAAGAGAAGACCCATGTGGAGAGGGCTTCCATGGCTCATGGAAAGCAAATTTTGATTTTTTAAATGAGAAATTTCTAAATGTTCAAGTTCTATCACCTCACTGCCATGTTTAAATGCACACCCCTTTTGCACTGATAGGGGACAGTTTGACCCAGCATTCGCAGTGAGTCTTACAATGAATAGGGTAGTGCTTGTTCAGTCAAATAACGCTGGACATGGTGAGCCTGCAGCATGTGGATGCAGCTGTGCATCAGGTGGACCTTTGGATGCCTGGGCTCCACACCTCTGCACTGGGAATCTGCTCTTCCCAGAGCCTATGGCACACTGGTCTTTGGGAACACTTTCAGAACTGCTGTTGTAAAGATCAGCTCATTTGTTAGAGTAGTAATGTGTATGCATGCACACTGTGTGTGTGTGTGTGTGTGTGTGTGTGTGTGTGTGTGTTATGCTGGCTTAGCTGCTACAAGCCACCTGTTCACCTGCTGGCTGGCCATATCTGTTGGTGTTGCTGATACTCTGGATCCCAGGGATACCCTACTGGGAAGAGGCCAGCAGGCTTGGTATAGCCCACACCCCCTCAGCAGAGAAGACTGCAGGGCTCTGCTACCCTGGTGCCCCTTTGGCATGAACAGAGTGCAGGCCCAGGCTTGTGAGGGCATGCAGCCAAAGCGTAGAGGACAGTGGGCCCATTGGATGCAGATCAAGACGGTAGATGGAGGGGAGGTAGAGGAAGGTGTGAGCATCCCTGGGCTGGGAACACAGGACTGGCGCAAAGGTGTAGACACCTGTACTGCCTCTGTACCCCTCTCTGGAAGATTCTGTCTATTACATCTTCCAAGAGGGTCAACAAAAAGCTGCCACCCTGCTTCCGTTTGTGCATTGGCTGTTGATTATTATGCACCACTCACTCACAACAGGCTATATACAGGGAGGACAAGTTGAGGATGGTGTGTGCCCAGCATGCTCAGAGCCTGGCCAAGAGGAGATTCAGGCAGCAGATGTGACATCAGGCCAAGGGGAAACAGGGTGAGCAGGAAGCTGGGATGCTCTGCATGGACAGGGTGATGGGGGTTCGGAAATTGTGAACAGGGTCTTACATGACACGGCCAGCATGGAGTGAGGCTTCCAAGTCTTCAGAGCTGTATCAGGGTCCTAGGTATGGGGAATTTCAACCTCAGGTCTATGCCTGGCTTCCCTTCCCACCCTCTCCTCCTCTGCTCCTGGGTGGGACCTGCTTTCAGGGACACTCCTTGAGCTTGCCTCCAGCTCATAGTTCCATGTCCAGGTCTGTCTCCATTCAGTCTTCTTCTGGCCACTCTTTGTCCCCCATTGTATTGGATGTCTAACTGGTGGTCAACTTATTACACCCAGATGAATTAAACTAGCATGGCGCTGTGTGCAGGAGGCCTACCTGAGGGTTTCTGTCAGCAGCATAAAGGGAGAACAGGAGAAGCTGCTGGAACACTGTCAGGGATGCTATTTGGAGAAGCTGTTGGAGCTGTTGGAAGCTGCTGGTTCCCTTGAGCTGTTCTGCTAGAGGACCTTGCCGTGCTGGCTTTCCCAGTGAACTTTGGAGGTACTTTGGTCCTCATCTTGAGCATAGCTTCCTGGCTCCAGAGAGGAAGATGGTACACTGCTCAGCCTCATGGAGAAGCTTGTTGCATTGGCTTTCCTGATGGGAACTCGGCTTTCCTTATCACTGGAGGAGCTTGGGACCTCACTGTTGCTGAGGATGGTACTTTTGAGGGAGCTCTAGTGTTTAAGCATTGCTTCCTAGCTCCAGTTCAGATCCCTCAACCTGCTTGCACAGATTCTTCATCCTGCTGGCATAGACTTTCTAGCTTTAACCATTTACCCTTGGGCCTTTCCAGCACAAATCAGTGAAATAGGCCTGCGTGAGACATTGTTGTGGGCTCTAGGCCTCCAGGTGGACTTGTGGGAGGCATTGTTAGAGCTCTCCCTAGGTTTTCATCTGGATTCACGCAGGATATTAGGATCCAGGCCCTCAGCTAAAGCTTTTAATGTTTAATATGTGGACAGATTGCCTGCACTTGTATGATTCTTGGGTGATTCCTTATAAACTAATATTATGAAATGTTTCCTGTATTATATTGTTCCCTTTGCAAAAACTCCAAACCATGATCTCCAGTTTGTCTGATGGGTTCCTTGGGCAAGGCCAGCACAAAGCAGGCCAAATCTGAACACTTTATCCCACCCTTGACTCATTTATCATCACAGTCTTGCCAGTTTCTTTTGCAAAATCTTTCCATAGTCCTCTGACTGTCCACACCCTGCCGCAGGCTGGTCTTGGTCAGCAGCATGCTGCTGTACTGACCTGCTGACAGGTCTGCCCCTGTGGACCTTTGGGTGAGTTCACCCACATCAGCTGAAGTGGCCTGTTCAGGCTGTCTGCTGGTTGCAGCCCAGTGACATTGACAGTCAACTCCAACTGCCATAGGCGGCCCAGAGTAGTCTCTGGCCTCCTGTACTCCTTTCCTTACTGCAACCTGGCCTGCTCTTCAGAAGTCACCTTGAGTCTGCTTTCCCTTCTAAGGCAGTGGGACCCTCTGTGGACACAAGTGACACTGTGTATGACATGAGGATGTGGCCCAGCCTAGTGGTTCCAGGGACTGCGAAGGAGCACAGCGCTTACTCTGCTTCTGAGAAGCATCGCTGTCATCTCTTCCTCATTCAGGAGTCCTGGCAGCCGCCTGTGGGTTTTCAAAACAGGAACTAGCCTTGGCAGAGCTTTGGATCCACTTTCTAACCCGTGACGTCTCTGCTCCTCAGTTTCTCCACCTGCAAGCAAGGATAGGCTTGTGAGCCCGAGGGTTTTCAGAAAGACCAGGGTGGCCCTTGCTGTGCCCTGCCTAGAACCTCATTTCTCTGATGGAAGAGGAAATCAAGCAAGTCTGGATGGTCCCTGAAGTCCTCTCAGCACCACTCTGTGCTCCTCGCTGTGGACACACACTGGCCCTGCCTGCCTGGAGCTGAGTCCAGGCCACCCAGCTCCAGCAGTAGGAGTGAGATAAGTAGGCTAGGTCAGCACACTTTCTGGGCTGTGTTTATCTAGGTGACAGAAAACATTGGCCCTGCTGGCCTTCAGGGCTATGGGGGATGGTTCATGGCCCAGAGAGGAGCCCAGGCTGGGAAGGAAGGCTGGTTAGGATGGAAAACCTCCAGTGGGGCTCAGAGCCAAGCTCCCGAGGAGGGGACAGAAAGTCCCAGGAGACACTGGCTCTTGTCCCTCTCCTGGTTCTGCACCATAGCGGCCCCTCCTTTGGGAGGCCTACAACCAAAATAGGGAGCATCCAGGGAACTGAACCCTCCCAGCTCTATGTCACAAACCATATCCTGCCTGAATTATTTTTCCGAGCTGTTTCCCCAAATAATCCATCATTTCATTATTTAAATAGTTTTATTGAGATATATTTCACATATTACAGAATTCATCCATAAGGTGTGCACAACTCCACAGTGTTTTGTATGTACAAGAATTGTGCAACTTTCACCATAATTGAACTTTACACTTTTACCTAACCACCAAAAGACACTGCTTGCCCACTAGCTATTACTTCTCCTTCTTGAGACTCCTGGCCCTCCCTCACCCTACTCCTACCTGCAGCTGAACTACTTCCATGTGGGCTTCTGGGAGTCACTTCTTTCACTGGACATCACGTTTGCAAGGTACATTCACTTATGGCTGTTCACACGTGGCTGCTTCATTTCTTTTTATAGTAAAATAATACTCCATGGTACAACTATACCGCAGCTTGTTTATCCATTCATCAGCTGATTTGGATAACATGTTTTTTTAAAAAAATTTTGTGTCTATATTCATAGGAATTTGTTAGGGTTTTTTAGGTATTTAATAGAGGGTCTCACTACGCAGCTTGGACTCCTAGTGTTCCTCCTGTTTTCAGCCTCTCCAGCTCTGGAATTATAGGCGTGTGCCACCATGTCCAGACTCCCTGGCCCACTCAGCTTGCTCAGGGGTGGGGCTGGCATGGCATGTGGTGCCTGCGATCAAACCCTGGTCCCTGTGTTTAGCCTAAGCAGGCACTTAGTCTGCTGAGCTATCTCACTAGCCCTTTGTCTGTCACTTTCTTGCAATGCTTTTATGTTTGGTTTGATAGAAATATTGACAGTACATGGAACTGAACTGGGAACTGTTCTCTCTTCTGGTTTCTGGAAGTATTTGTGAACACCTGGCATTGATGCTTCTTTACCTACTTGGTCAAAAAGGGTGTTTATGGAGTTAAAAATAAAACCAGTCCCCTCCCTGCACATCAAAGAAAAAAGGAAAATGAAGCCCATTCTTCTTGAGAATTCTGCTGTGTATCCTCAGCAGCTGCTGCAGTTGCTGTCAACACCTGTAGCTTTACATCCTCATTCACTACTCATTTACTTCCAGCTAACCAAACTAGTTCCATCTACCCATTGCCTGCATTTGGCAACATAGCTCGCCACCCCGAGACACACCTGTCCTGGTCAGAGGGGGTCATCGAATGCCCACCCTAGTTGACTGTCAGCAATTCCTTCTAAACTCCACATTTTGACTGAGGAATATTGGACTGTCAGCCCTGATGAATGAGTAGCCAATGCCTTTCCAAAAGTCACCTCACCTACAAACAACTCAGTTGAGTGCTCAAAGTCATCAAAAAGGGGAGCAAGAAGCCCACTAACTATTGTTATCCAGAAACCTGATTTATTTTTTTAAAAAAGCACCTGATGTCACTAAGAAAATCCAGTCTGATAGACAACCATACCCTTGGCTATAAGTTATAAGGACTATGGACACACACACACACACACACACACACACACACACACACACACACACAAAAGATAAGAACTCTCCCAAGCATCAATCTGGATCAAATGATAACCCTTTCATCAGTCTGACAGGCTCAGACTAGGCCAGATCAGGCTCCTTTCCTTAGCTGGGCCATCAGGAGCCCATAGTGCCATCACCTGGGCAGCTGGGACTCTTGCCTCTCACCCCTCTACCAGGCAGAAACTTGCAGCTCAGGAAGACATCTCACCAAACATGAATTCCTGTCCAAGCCAGCGCACATACCACTTCTGGGAAGAGACCTCCTTTTCAGGTTAGAAGCCACCATCTCCTCTGCACCAAGCCAGTCAGCCTCCACCTTGTTTAACTCTACACTTCCAATTCAGTTCCCTGAGAAGAACATGATATCTGCATCAACTAGACTCACTCTGGGTCTGGCTGCCAACCATGCTGCTTCACCATGATCTCTCTTACTGTCAGCTGCCACAGGAAACACAGACACATAGCCACACATCAGCCTGACAGGGCAAAGTTTCCACACCATCAACAAGGCAGCCATCACCTTGCATTTGGTGGTTCCCAGCCCATGTACCCTTTTTGAACTGTTGCTCAATTGCCACACGGGCTTGAGAACTCTGCCATGATTTTCAGAGAGGCTCTGACAACAGATTTAACTACTCTGAGGCAGCCTATTTCTCTGTCCTTTCCATCTCCACAATTCTGTTACTGCCCCTTGGGCCCCGAGATTGGGCCATCAACCACCTGCCTCTAATTATGAAGCTCCATTCTGGGGCAAGCCCCACTGGCATCAAACAGTATCCCATGCCAGGAGAGACTCGGCTAGAAATTCAACCACACATAAAGAGCTTACAAAACCACAAGATGATTATAGCTGCTGAACTGCTGAAATACACCTTTCTTGCCTGTAAAGTCAGTTCAAGGTCTCCGAGCTGCTAATGCCATCATGATTGCTCTCCACATATGTTGCCTCTGTCTTCTGCCACCCACAGCTTGCTGGTCTACCTACCTGGACCTGAAAAATGTCTTCTGCCTTCACTTGACTCCTCTCAGCCAGCCTCTCTTCTCAAAGATCCCAGTTCTGGACTCAGCCTCCCAGAGGGCCATTGTTACTCTCTTTGGAGAAGATCGCTGCATTTCTGATGGATGGCATCCAAGCTGCCTGCTGGAAGGAAAGTCACAAAAGTTTGACTACAATATCTGGCAGAAATTGCTCCCGCAAATTTGTTGGAGTTGCTGGCTACTATAAAATTTAGATCCCTGAGCTCACAAAAGCAACAATGCTTACTTAGACAGTCAGCCCCTGCGAATACACAAGGGCCTCCTGTGCAGTACTTGGCCCTGGCCACTAAGGGCTGCCTCCCTGCTTTCCCTCACACTCTAACAGTCACTGTCCTTCTTATCAAGAAAAGCTAACAAACTCACCTTAGACCAAGACCTAAGTGTCCAGGTGCCACATGCTGTACTGGGATGAGCTGTTCTGAAAGTGGTCCCTCTGAGCCAGCCAGATAGCTCAGCAGATTAAAGCACCTGCTTAGGCAGACACAGGGGCTGGAAGTTTGATCCCTCTCATGCTGTGTCGGCCCTGCCCCCAGGTCCCGCTGAGACAGCAATTGAGACTGGGTATGGTGGCACATGCCTGAAATCCCAGTGCTTGGGAAGCTGTAAACAGGAAGGATCACTACAAGTTCAATCTGTGTAGTGACACCCTGTGGACCCTGTACTAAATACATAGAAATAAGTAAATAAATAAATAAATATGAACCCCCTGACTGATGCTAAATATATGCTGTTTACAGATGAAAGTAGTTCTACTAAAAATGAAGTCTGACAGGTTAAGTATGCTGCCTATGGTCACCCTGGGCAACACTATTTTGGCCAAAACTCTCCTGTGAGGGTGGTCTGCTTCCTGGTGCTATTTAGAAACCTGCTACCAACAACACAAAAATAATCTAAGCCCCCCAACCTCCCTCCAGGGAGCCAATTGACTAAAACATTAACCCCAGCCACCAGACCTGTCCCCATCCTATGTTTGGCAAGCTCAAGCTGCTGCACTGGAACCTGACCCTTGCAGCCAGCTCAGGCTTCAGCATATGTCACAAGTTCCAACCTCCCACTCCCTGTCCACACTGAGAAGACAGTAAAAGTTTATAAGGTCCTGCTATGAAAAGCCATCCTTAGATATGGCTTACCCTTGATCATTGGCAGCAACAATGGGCCAGCATTTGTAGCAGAGGTAATTAACATAGTAGGTTAGAAACTACACGCATCATATAGATCACAAAGCTCTAAAAAGGCTTAAAAAAAAAAAAAAAGCTTGTAACCAGCTTCATAAAAATTTACCTGAAGAACCAACTATACCTGTAAATACCTCTATATATTCCATATAAACAGCTCTTAAAGTTTCAGAAATCCATCCTTAGGGCCGGGGAGATGGCTCAGTAGAATAAGTGCTTGCCTGGCAAGCTCAAGGGCCTGAGTTC
>NDGN011478196.1:0-26237 GCA_002564285.1 Tympanoctomys barrerae
ATATATATATATATATATATATATATATATGAATTGCATAGCACTGAGCATATAAATATTCTTCCCTGTCATTCCCTAAACATACAGAAGAGCAAATATTTACATAGTATTTGCTTGGTATTATTATAAGTAGTCTAGGGATGGTTTAAAGTATACAAGGGTATGTAAATTGTATGCAAATATTATGGTCTTTTATATAAGGAAGTTGAGCATCTTTGGATTTTGGTATCTACAGGGGTCTTGTAATCAATCCCCTTTGGAGACAAAGGGCTGATTGGGATTCCCCAGGAAAGACTCCTAAAAGTGACTTAGTCTTTCATTTGCACACGTGGCTGAAGGGGACAACTTTGGTGGGATCTGAGTTGATCAGAATCTGTGTAATATTAGCAGATTTCTATAATCCCCATGCCATGTTCGAGGGAGTCCAACAGTGAAGTACGATATGGGGTTTATCTTGAAGAGCTGTGATTAAACCACAGAAATGCTACAACAACAGTAGCAGCCCAAGTCACCCCTCAGGAATTTATTCTACAGATGCAGAGCCAGAGATAAGATTCAGAAAGGGGCCTGTACCTGAATGAACAAGGCGGAGAATTTTGAATGGTTTCAACTTGCACCAGCTTTTCAGTAGTTTTGGCTCAAGCAAGCTGCAGTGTGTCATCTGGGCCTGACTCGGCACCAGCTCTATGGTGCGACGTGTCTTTCCCCTGTCAGCTAGGCTTTTTGGACAACCTTCCAGCATGCTTGGGGCAAAGCTTCCAACATCCAGGCAAAGGCAGCTTGTCTGGATTAGGCAAGAATAAGGTGAGCGTACATAAAAGAACAGCAGCCTCCTGCTTAGAATGAGGCGAAGGTTTTGTATCTATACTGACTTTTGCCTATTTTATAGGTATGAGATTCATTCTCTAATAACTGTAGCCATCCATTCATTTTAAAAGATGAATTGCTCAGACTTATCACAGCAGAAGCTAAAAAACCCAGGGATGAAAGAAGCTAGAGATGAAGCTGGAAAATGGTTTTGTGGCTGGGGGACAGGTGGGGAGATAGACAAGATACATAGTTGACTGCTAAGCACCTGAATGATCTGCTACACGACTGGGAGTCTTTCAGGCAACAGGTGGAGCAGGGAAAGTAGTTGTTCATATCCTGAGATTTAATAGGAGGTGGTACAGGGGCCAGGGAGATGGCTCAGTAGAATAAACGTTTCCCTGGCAAGTGCAAGGGACGAAGTTCAATCCCTGGTTCGGGGGGTGGGGGGAGAGGTAGTACAGGTTGAGTATCCCTCACCACAAATACTTGGAACTAATGGTGTGTCAGATTTTGGGGACTTGGGGACTTTGGAATATCTGTATATTGTTAAGCATTCCAGCTCTTAATACAGTCTGCAATATTCTAAAATCCAAAACTTCTTATACATTATGTTGTCACTCGACAAGTTTTGCATTTTACAACATTTGGATTTCAAGCTAGAGATGCTAGATCCCTATAATGCCTGGTTTACAAAGCCAGACAAGGGCCTAAAATTGGTAGAAGCCACTATCACTAAGAAAATCCAAAAACCTATGAAGGAATGACTAGCTACTACACTGAAAATCTCCAAGTGCTTAGGAAATCTGAGACTTCCCTTGGGCGCCGCAGCGGGTCACTTTGCTAAGGAAACACAAGGACCAAGCGCTAGCGCCATGTCGCATCCTACCTGGCTGATGGTGCGCTGGGCTTTGAAAGCCTCCTCTTCCTCAGCCTTGGTCAGAACTGCTGAGATGCCCTGGAGCATCACAAGGTGTGAGACCGGTGTGTGCGCGCAGCGACAAGCTGCGCAGACGCAGACGCAGGGGTGCGGGGTGAAGTTACGGGCTTGGCGGCTTTGATGCGTTCTAAATGACTCAACATCAGGACTTGCTAAAGAAGAAACGAATCCCGAGATGCCAGGTTTTGTGGTATTCTCATTTTTTACTGTTTAAGTAAAAACAAAGCGTGGCCCCAAAGACGCTCTCTTGTGTATTCTGACTGAGAAAGCGATAGAAAAGAAGGGGCCAGCCACCTGGGAGAGCGCCTGTGCCACTCACGTTTCAAATTGCGCTAAAATCAGTTCACAGTGGCTGCCCTTAAGGCTGAAAACAAGTGGGCGGAGATCCCTTTGTAAATAGGTAAGCGAACCTGGCAGCGAGGGTCTTTCAGAGCATGGTGTTACAATATTGAAAGAACAGGGACTCTAAAATTTGTCCCCCTGCCCCACTCCTAAACGCTAGCTATTGTTTTTGGATTAGCTTTACACACACACACACACACACACACACACACTCTGGAGAGGTCTTACATAAATCATCACCCCTCTGTTTTCACATTTCCAAAATGAGGGTTTGAACCCTTCGGCTCCAGTTCTCACGGCTGATTCCCAACTGGAAGCGGAAGGTCAGCGGGCTCCCCTCCGTCAGCTGCAGGGGTGCTGACCTGGGACAGCCTCCCTCGGCATGCGCTCACCTCAGATGCACCCCTCAGTGCTCCCAGCCCTCACACTGGGCAGGTGCCTAAATTATGAACCTTGCGTGTAGGAAACGAGAAACCACCGGCTTTGTACGTTCGTGGAAATCTTTATTTGCCACTTGTGTCCTTCTACCCCACCACCGCACACTTCAGAAACCAGCTGGAGGCCAGCCCAGGCCATCTGGCTGCGAGGGCGCCCCACGCCCAGCCATACACAGGAACAAGGGCATCTGGCAGGAGCCAGGGCAGCAGAGCCCAAGCCACTGGCCGACGCAGGAAGGCCACCTCCCACAGTAGTTTGGCCTTTAAAACACTAACAGCAGTTGCACTGTCCTTTGTTTTGTTTTGTTGCTTTAATAATAAAAAAGAAAAACCAAAACCTATAATTTATAAGCTATTTTTTGCTATCTACATTATATATAAAATATAGACTCTTTATAACACACATCTTTTTCCCTTGATAAATTAACTCTTTAAAATATCTAGTATACATGCCTTGACTTTTATATATGTTTGCTTTTTTATACATTTACATACATATATACTCATGTTTGTAGAACACAATAAATATATACTGGACAAGGACAACCAAACCAATGCAATTTTGGTTAAAAAAAAAAACATATACACACAAAACAAATGAAAAGCACCAGGCAGCAAACAGAAAACTGTAATTGCAAGATACTTTTCCCTTCCATGAACAAGGCACAGGGCAGCATAAAGGAACGGGTCAGGCCACAGCTTTGTCTCCCAACTTGGGATTCCACTTGGCAAAATGAGTGAGTCGTTGTGTCTGCAAGGAGAAACCAAGGGACTCTGTGAGTAACTTAGCCCTTGTGTGGCTGCAGAGGACAGCAGGGAGTATTGGGAAGGGGAGAGGTAGGGACACACGGCTCCACGGCTAATGTGCACAACGTGCCCAGCAGGGCTCTGACGGTGGAGTGAAGCATCGAGCTGTTGCATTGAGTAGGTGCTTTGTCTCACTCTGTGCGTTGTTGGTATGTCCCCAGGGGATGGCCACATTTGAGGGTACTTGGTAGTGCAATTCTTTCAGAGCTGGAGCTGGAAGAAGACAGCCAGCCACTTGGGAGGCCTCCAGCAATAGGGAGCGCAATGTAGAGGAGAAAAGGGCCAATAGGCTAGGACCTTCACATCCTAGCTGTGATCACTTGGATACTGCACTGGCTTGCAGGCCAGCCTTTGATAGGATCACTAAAACCATCCCTTTCAAAGAAGCACAAGGGAGAAGCGTGGGGCAGCCTGGACAATCCTTTGCCTCTATGTGTGGGGTGGGCCAGGCCAGTAGTGCCGGAAGACCAGGAGGCCTCTGGGACCTTCCTAGCCCTCTTCCCTCTCCCCCAAATGGAACCAGATTGTAGGCTTCTCATTAGCTGATTTTGTTTTCCAACAAGTTCCCCAATGTCATGACTTCCATCCTGTGAACTCCAGGGCTTTGACAGCCAGCGGGTGGAGTGTGATGAGCAGCGGGTAGCTGCTCACAGCCTACATTTGTATCCGGTCACAGGGAAGAGGGGCAATATACTTCAACCCAAAGCTGAACATCCGAATGTATGCCCCACCCTCACCAAATAAAATACAAGTTAGAGACAAGGGGTAACACTACAGTCATGATGGAAAGGGTAACCAACTAGCAAGTACATTCAAAACACAAGAGAGCTCCTGCAACAGCTCGGAGAAAACAGTCTGATGCACTTCTGATGCCTAAAACTAAATTCTCTACTGATGAGCCAAGGACCTCCAGCCCAGTCACTCCCCTCTCGTAGTCTCCTGTCTCCACCTGAAAGCTCAGAAGCATGCAGCAGGTGGGCTGTAGAGCTGGGTTTCCTGCCACGGAGGAAGTGAGCTGAGTTCAGGCATCACCTATTCTTTCTGGGATCTAAAATTCAAGGACTGATGATAGCAGACTCTGAAATCTCTTCCCATACACCTGCATTTTCTTCAGCCTAGGTCATCACCAGCAGCCGATTTCCTCCTGTGCTCAGCAGCTAATTTGTAAACTCAAGTAAAACCAATATTGCAGCTACCAGGCCAGATGAAGAGAGCAAGGACTGAAAGGGTTCAAACACAGAGCTGAAATCCAAGTTGCAGCAAATGAACCTTCACAGCCCAACTCCCTGAGAAAAGGTTCTCTGCTACACTTGGGCCCCTCCAGGTCCACGACCATCTATCACTCAAGTGCTTTGAAAATCCCCAACTTGGGGGTTTGCTTGGTCACCTACAATCAAAAATTGATGTAGAAAATCCATTTTAAAAGAAGCTGAGTGATAATTTCATTTGGGAAGGGGAAGAAAGAATTGACTACTTCTGTTTCCAGCTTTAGGAACCTATTGGCGGAAACTGAGAGGTGCTGCCTGCTTGGTAGGAGGCTGTAGAGGTCCCATTACTCTTATTACAGCACTAACCCATTCGCCCTGGGGTTGGCCAGGGAGAGCTCTTCACACCAAAGCCACCAAAGCCCAAATTGTGTTGGAAGAAGAAAGTTTGTGGATTAAGTGAGCCTACTTCTGCTTGGCAGTCGTGTGACTCCGGCCAGGTTACTTTCTCCTGTGTCAAGAGCATGGCTGTCCCCAGCCCTCCAGCATCAGCTCATGGACCACATGAGCTCATGTGCTTGCATGTGTGCATATAGTGGGGAAGTCTTGGGGTTGGCCAGCCAGCCAAGACTGCTCCTGTGGAGTCCAGGTAACCCAACACAGTGGCGTTTGTGACTAGGTATGCTAAGGTACATGGAAGGCTTCCCACAGAGCCATTTTCCCAGCGAGGGGAAAAGTCTTAGGGAAACTGACAGTGGTCGCAGACTCCGAACTTTCCAAATAAGCCTGCAACTTCCCAAACACTTGCGGATAACCCAGACAAACCCCTGACCAACAGCAAAAGCAGCATCTATGTAAAAACAGGCACAAGCTAGGCCAGGGGGACACAATACCATGCTGTCTCCACTGGGCCCTTGAAACATGGGAAAGTGAAAGGGCCTGGATTATTGCTGGGACTTAGTCTGAAGTCAAAGTTAGGGGTGACTCCCAAGTCCTCAAGCGTACTGGGCTTGAGACATTGTCGCTTTGGGGAGTGCTTACAGTTTCAGCCTCTACTGCTGCTCCTGGCCAAGGCTTTGCACGTGGTAAGACAGGAGTAGTGGGAACACTAAAAAAAAAATCTCTTCCCCATTGCTGTCATTCTTCTGCTAGAAAAAAAAATGAATGGCCTAGGTCCTAATTCTTCCTTGTTCCTACATCTACTTACTACATGCATTTCAGTAGCTAAAATTTGAGTACACTTACTAAAATTTTTTTCATGCTTCTTCTAAACTCTATTCTTTTTATATCTCCCAGCCTTGAATGACAATTTTTGTTTCAGACACTGAATATGTATCACAGAGCCCTGAGGCCTTTGGGAATCACTCAAGTATCAGTGAGGCTCACAAACATAAAATTGAACCCCCAAGAATATCCAGCTTAGAAAAATGAGGCCTGTGGGCTTAGCTACTTTCACTTCACCCAGACCAGTGATCACAGCACAACTGGGAATGCTGACCATGCCGTGTCCACCAACTAGGGGCCACCATGAGCCACGGAGAGTCTCAGCAGACTCACTCTGCTATGTAGCAGCAAGGCCAGGGCACACGAGTGAGCCGTCCTTACTCCTTCATCCTAGATGATGAGTGAGCTCCCTTTGGAATTTGGAACATCCACGGTGTGCCTGTGAGTAGCCAGGGCTTTGACATGTGTGGACCCCGGGGTGGGGGTGGGGGGGTTGTGGGGGGAGACGGAGGATGCAACTGGTCAGCTGTTTGCCTTTAGGTGTTGCCATTTTCGATAAAGGCTGGGGGTGGGCTCCAGATCTTTTACGTTCCCTCTAGTTCTACTGCTGGCTATCTGCGAAGAAGTCCAAACTCTACGCCAAAGACTACACCGTGACTTCGGTGAGTCTGTGAACAAAGGTTGTATGACTTATAAGGAACAGCCCCCATATCCAGCCTTGTCAAACAGCTTACGGGGCATGAAAAGTTAGAAACGTAACACCTCAGTTTCAAAATGTACTTGATTTAGGCTTTCTTTCAACACCAGATCTGAATTTTAAATGATGCTGTCCATGCCCCTTCATGACAGGAAGCATTACAGACACGCATGCGCGTGTCTGCAGGCGACTAGGTATTCCTTTTGGCTCGTGCTTTCTGTCACTCATGAAATCTCTGTAAAGAGGGAAAAAGAAAACAACGAAGAGCAAGTACAAGAAATTTTTGCAACATTAGACTTCTTCCCCCTCTGAGATCCCTATACCTCCAATTTAGAAATCCTGAAAACTATGTTCCTCGCTGTCATTTTGCTTAGTATCTTTTCAGACATTTTCAGGCACCCACATCCTGAGAGCCAGGGCTAAAGCAAATGAAAACCTCACCTCTTCTCAATTAGTGAAGGGAATTCGATTTGAGTGGAAGTGAAAGCTTCTCTTTCTTTTCCATCCACAAAGCTGGGTACAACTCCTAACTAGCGGTGGGTCGTAAAGCCCGCTGCAAGTTTGAGAATTCACACTGGGACACAGAGGCCTATGGCTGTTCCCAGTACTAAAGGGCAGCACATGAACTCTTGTAGCAAGACCCCCTTGCAGTCTGGCATTCTCTGGGCTGCCTAGAGAGCGGGTAGTGATGACCACTGCTTCCTCTCTCCCACCCTTTCAGGGAAGCTCTTTGTGTTTGTCTCACTGAGGTCGAGCCCAGAGGGACAGTTCTTCTCTGCCTCCCTGCATTACTATGGTGACCTCACCTTGCAGCCTGTGAGAACCTGTGCTCTGCCAGCTGTGCTTGAGCTCCCTGATGGCAGCAGGTGAAGGGCCAAAGAGCCACCATCCCCAAACTGCACCTGGCTACCACCTCCTTTTCCTTCAGATACCTTAAGCAGAATAAAAAGCGGCTTCCTGGAATGTGCACCTCCTCCCTAGACCAACAGGCATGCTGGAGATATTGTGAGGCATGTTAGTGACGTCAGCTTGCCTTCAGATACACGCTTTGGCCTTCTAGGAGGCCAAGGGCCCGAGTGGATGAGGTAGGGAAGGAAGCAACCCCTCCTTGCTTCTCACAGTGCAGGGCAGCCAGGGCTGCTCGACCTCCTCCCTCTACTGCAAACACCCAGCAGGGCATCGCAGGGATGGCAGGCCTTCCTGAATACTCCCGGGGTAGTGCTCAGTCCAGCAATACTGTCAGGGGTCCCTCACCCGGCTCAGGTCCCCCTTCTCAGATGACGTTTATTCACCCCCACTATGCGTTTCCTCTATCCCCCCAGGTCCACGCTAGCAGTAGAGGGACATCCTGCTGCGGCGCATGGCCTCGCTGATCAGGTAGGCGGGGCTCAGCTCGGGCTCCTCCGTCATGATGGCGATGTTCTGCCACTCGCCAGTCTGGCTGGACCTCTTGATGGTGTCCACCACGCAGAGTGCGTACAGGCAGTCATCGAAGGTGGCGGCCATGGTGAGCGGCTGGCCATCCCACGTGCGCCGGTCATCCTGGTCCTGGAAGGCCTGGCGCACGGCCTGCATCATCTTCATGGTGCCGCGCAGGTAGGGAGCGGGGATGTCGCTGAAGGCCTTGGCAGGCAGCAGCGAGTTGCTCACGGGCATGGCGTCCTGCAGCAGCAGCTCCTGCTCCGCCTCACTGTTGCGCTGCCCGTACAGGTCGGTGCCCACGGCCAGCAGGCGCCCGGCAGCGCCCACCACCGTCACGTCCTGCTTGAACTCGCCAGGCACGTTGAAGTTCAGGGTCACGGTGCAGCACACACCGCCCTCCAGCACCATCTGGAAGGTGCAGAAGTCGTCGCTGGTGATCTGGCGGATGCCCTTGATGTGGTCCGTCTGCTTGACAAAGGTCTTGAGCAGCCCGTGCACCTTCACGGCCTTCTGGCCCGTGAGGAAGGTGAGCAGGTCGATGATGTAGGTGCCTACCGAGTGCAGCCCGCCTCCGCCCATCAGGTCGTCGCAGCTCCAGTTGTACTTCTTGCCCAGCAGGCTGCCGCCGTGCACCCGCACCTCGCACACCAGCAGCTCCCCTACGTAGCCCTCCTCGATCAGCTGCTTCATGCGCACGAAGGCGGGCAGGAAGCGCAGCACGTTGCCCATGATGCTCATGAGCTTGGGGTAGTAGTGGGCCGCCGACATCATGCGGAAGGCGTCCAGGGGCGTGGCCGTGCGGTCGCAGATGACGTTCTTGCCAATGCCTGCGGGGAGCAAGGACAGCGGGTCAGCGCGCGGGCGGGCGTTAGGGGACGCTGCGGCGCGGGAGCGCGATCCCGGCCCCCTAGGTCGTCGGACATCTGTGCTAGGTACACACATTTATTACTGTTTAGCAGCACTTGGGACACTTTCTAGTAAAAATTTCACATTTTTTTCTTTATATAAAATAAATCATGCATACTACAATAGTACTCTAAATACTTAAGTCGAATGGACTTAATTATAACAGTAAATCATTTGTATTAACTTAAACAGTAAGGTTTACTTTAATATACTTATAGGGCCTATGTTTAAAAATATTTGCTGATACAAATAAGTGCTTTAATAGTTTCATAAATCTATAACATTTTATAAGCAATTATGCCGCATATAAAATAATGTAAAATATATATCATGGTTATACAAAAATACATATCTTTTAAGATTATCTTATATACAAAATATTTTATATGTAAACTATGTTAACTTAAAAGGTTTTTAAATACCCTAAACATTTTTAGGATAAGAAGGGCAATATGTAAATAGAACCAGGATATGGGGGCTGGGGAGATAGCTCAGTGATCTAAGCACCTGCCTGGCAAGCACAAGGACCTGAGTTAAAGCCCTGATACCTCATGCTGAGATGGCCCTGAAATTGGGTGTGGTGGTGCACACCTGTAATCCCAGTGCTGGAGAGGTCAAGACAGGAGGGTCACTAAGAGTTCAAGCTGTGCAGTGAGACCCTGTACCAAATACTTAAATATTAAAAATAAAAATAAAACCAGGATATGTGAGCCTAATTTCCAGTCCAGGGAGGATTAAATGTGAGGAAGGATTTCTTAATGATCCCCTTTGAAAGTCTAAGCTTTTGGCATACTGCCTCCCCCTCCCCCAGGGTTGCATTTGCAGTCTTTCTTTCTTTCTTTCTTTTTTTTTTTTTTCCTCCCTTCACATTCTACATTAGGGCCGGCAGTGGTGGTAGATGTTTGTTAATGTTTTTCTCTTCCAACAACCAGCAGATTTATGATGTGGAGGGGTGGGTTGTGGGCCCCACACACATACACACTCCTGCCCCAGTGTAGTTTGTTGCTTTTCGCAAGTGGTGCTCAGACCAAGTAAGAATGAGTCTTGCACAATGCCTAGAATAGTATATAAATTACCAGGACTGTAAGATGCCTGCCTGAAGCACTTTAGGAGGCTAAGTGGTTCTGGATCTGGCTCAAACAAAAGATCAAAGAGTGACATGGACTGAGAAAGGGGTTTATTCTGCACAAGCCATGAGGCAGGGAAAGGTAAAAACCACTCTGCTGGTCATGGAGAAACCATTAACTGCAACTCCAACAAGAAAACATGGGTCTGTCAGCAAGCCCGAGGTAACGTGACCTGGGGGCTCTGAGGCAAGGTGCTTTCCCACTAAGGGCAGGTCCCTGTGGCCCAGTCTTCACACATCAGGTGGAGCTCTGGAGACTCCAGTCATAAGCAAGGGATTGACCCCAAGAGAAGTAGGGTGATGAGACACCAATGAACTCTTGAAACAAGCTGAGCCAAGAGTGGGTTGGTGGGAGTCCTATGTCTGATCAGTGCAATGAACCATTTTCCCCTGGCAAGAGAGGGCCAAACAATTGAAGTAGTCAGGGCAAACTGGAGAAAAGAAACACAACAATAGCTACCGACTTCCAGGTGCGCATCTAGTCCTGGCCCCAGAGCTCCAGAATGGCTATATCTCTGCCTTTTCCACACTGGCAGAGCAGGGCTGCATGATCAGAAGCCCTTTTAACTCCTAACAACCAGGTGAGAGCAGAGACTCTCATCGAGAGATGAGGCCACATCTGTCTGTGTCACCAAAAGAGCCACGCACCTGTGTGAGAGCATATTATGATGACTGGACCTCATAGGCATTGGGCGCACACTGCCATGGGCAGACTTGTATGTAAATATATTGGTGGATCACTGTAGCGACAGGTGCCAGGTACTGCCAAGGTCTGCCTGGCACCTGTGGGGTAGAAGCATATCAGCTCTGGCTTCTGCTACACACTGCCTCAAGGTCCACAAAACCAGGACACCTGACTGCCATCTCCTGAGTGTACTCTATTGGTCAGATGTATTTTGGTACCAGGAATCAAATTCAAGACCTCACCCACGCTTGCCAGGCAGGCACCAGGCTGCGGAGCCATGCTCCCGGCCCAGACAACAGGTTTTTCAAAAACAGCTTTTCTATTGTAAAAACTCTAAGAGAAAAATAATTCACCTCCCTTACCGTGCATGCCTCGATAATCACTGAATGGTAAAGTCTCAGCAGCTCTATAGATTCTGATGAAAGCCCCAGAAAAGCTAAGATGAAATCCATTCAAAGAGACCATTGCATCCTGACAGTCACACTTGGGTTCTCATGGGTCCAGCTGTCTCTTTTGCGAGGCTATTTGCGTATGGCAATGACACACTACCCAATACATCCCTCAATGACTAGCCTCGGGTTCGGTCTCTCCAGGGTCCCCAGCACTATGTCTCGCCTATGGTGGCAGCACTGCACAGACTGTCACCCAGCCCCACACCTGCCTGAAGTCTCTTATGCCACTCAGGCTGCACAGGCGGGCCCAGGGCGCACCTTAGCACCTGAGCAACATTTTCAACAATAGTATAGGCACAGCTGTATGCCCAAAGATGTGTCCTTGCTGTGCCATTTATTAAAACAAAAAGCTAGGCACAGCGCAAGTGGCCAACACTACAGGAATAGATAAGAAGGCTGGGGCGGGGCCATATAATAGAATATTGTACAGCCACCGAAGATGCCTATGGAGACCGTTCAAGAGTGAGCAAGATGATTATGATGCAATCTTACCAGAGAAGGGTTCTACTCAGAAGCATACTTGGATCTCAACTCTGAAGAGACAAAGAGAACCATCAGGAGGGACCACCTCAACATGTTCATAGAGGCTAACTATAGTTTGTAGAATTAGGACAGCTTTTCCTTTGGGGTGCTGGGAATTGATTGAACTCAAGTGTTCACACACACTAAGGAGTATTCCTTCTACTGAACTCCATTTGCAACCCCCAGATTTTTAAATTTCTGGTGTTTTGATCTGAAAAAAACCACTGGTTTGTTTTTAAGCCTAATGAGACAAGATTGTCAAAGGACAGCACTCAGTATTGACAGAAAGACCCTCAGTGTCAGAGGTCCCAGCTCTCATGCATCTACCCCCACTCCCTGCGACCCAGTGGGATGGCGTGAGCATCCCAACCTTGAACTCTGTCAGAAAGCCAGGCTCTGTGGCCTGGTCTCCCTGCTCTGGTGGCTCAGAACATTTTTATGAGGGGAAAAAAAAAAAATACTGTCCTGGCCTCACCTTGCACAGCCAGGAGAGAGCCAGTTTTCTCACCACTGAGGGGACAGCGTTAAAAGGATAGGAGAGCCATCCCCTCACCCAGCACCCCTCAGAGCACCCCAGACACACACACTCCGGGCTGTGGGTTCGTACTGTCTCACAGCAACACAAGGCACCCTGCTTCTAAGGCAAGAAGTACAGAAGCTCCGTGACTTCAAGCAACCTTACAGAAAAGCACGCTGCAGAGAATAAAGCAAAGGCACTTAGAATGTATGGGGCCTGCCACACTCCAAAGCCACAGCCAGCACGGAACAGAAAGCCAGGGACACAAGGCCTATGAGGAAGCGTGCTGTGTGTGCCAAGCCCAACTGCGGACTGAGTCTCAACAGAGCCCGGGGTGATCAACCCCGGGGGCTGTCCCTGTGCATGAAAGTGGGTATCCTGGCACGTTACCACCTTTGTCCACATGGTACAGTGTGGCCATGGGCGGGCAGCAGAGGACATGCAGGGACATCTTCCTAACCCTCTTCTGCACAGACTGCTGACTCCCTTGCAAAGGCACAAAGCCTTTGGGGACTTTGGGCTTCAACCAACTTTATTTTTCAACATGAGAGGCCCTCAGGAACACGTCAGGAAAGAGCACTGTGTTGGCAGAGGGAGGACCCCTCCCCACCTACTCTCAGAGCTGAGGCTGGCAGCGGCTTGACAGGGATGGAAACCTTCGCTGCTGCAAGAGCTACTGGTGAGCAGGATGCTGCTCTGTCAGAGCTTTTATATGAAATAATTTCAGAAGCAGCTTTACCCCCCTCCTGAAGTCTCTCAAGGGGCAAATAGAAACGTGGCTTCCTCTGAAGCCTGTTGAGTGTTTTTTCTATATCTGAGCTCAAATATCCACGGCCCCTGCGGAGAGCTGGTGCTCTAGGAGGGCTTCCATACAAGAGCCCTGCAGCCTCCTCTGAGCAGAACCAGGGTCTCCAAGACACAGCTTAGTCCTCACTCAGATCCCTACCAGGAGAGGCCAGGGCTTTTGCAAGGGCTGATCCTTGATGTGATGGTCCCCTCCCCAGTCCCAGGAGGCCGTTTCCCAGGGACTTCCCCAAGGAAAGACACTGGCTGTGCTTGTTCACCATGCAGGTGCCCCTTGCTGCCTACCATTGGAGAGTCTGCTCTGTCACAGAGCGCACCCCAACACTCTCAGGCTGGAGCACCCCAGCTCGCTGCCTGCCAGCCAGCGCATCTCCACCTGCACCCTCGCTTATTTAACTGGGGTGGGATCTGCTACCTTCTCACAGGCTCCTCCCAGTTCTTCTTCTTGTGCTGACGCCTCTCATCTTCTGGAAACCCACAGGGCTGCTGTTCCTACAAGAGGCCTGGTCTGGCAGAGCCCCCACAAGTCCCGTCAGATGGGGCTTCCTAGTTCTCCTCTCATTTTCTCTGCATTGGCTTTGTCTATATCCTGTCCTTCACCATTCCTAGTGACCAGGACCAACCAAGGAAAACAGCCATTAGAAGCTCACAGGAGGACTGTAGCAGGAACCGATTCCAGGATGCAAAGCTAAGAGTGGGGATCAAGGAGTGCGAGCACGAATTGGGAGCTGTCTAGCTGACGTGGGCCTGGAAGAAAGCAGGACAGATGACGTTTCAGCCGGGCTCTGAAGTATGCATAGGAGTCCAGCCATTCCTCAGATGTTCAAGCTGTCATCAGACCATGTGCCGTGGTCAAACACAGGCCACTTGATCTGAGACCTACGAAACTACTAAACTGGAATGTTCCCAAAAACTATACACAGATTCTCATATGCAGTTTTCTGAGAGAGGCTCATTAGATTCTTAAAAGAATCTATGATCCTAGAAAAGTTAAGAGTGCAGTTTGGAACGAAGAGGGAAAAATACATCAAAGGCAAATCTGAAGTTTCAGCACAACTAAGTGCTGTACAAGAACAGACAGGGCGACTGCAATCTCCCCATCTAGTCCCACTCTCGTCTTTTATTTCCTCTTCTCCTAAGTTTTCCGCATGAGTCCACATCTGTGTATACACACGTACAACCACACACATTGTTTTCACTCAGGAGTGCAAGGACAGTGGTGACACTGGAAGAGTCATCGGATCCCATTCAGCTGGTTCACCTGGGAAGAGAGTCCCGTGGGAGCAGCTTGCTCCCCAGAGAGCTCTGGGCCAACACAACTCCCCAGCTCAGAAGACAGTGCCGCGTGTGCACAGCGCAGATGACCCAGTGTAAAACTCCAGCTGCAGCGGCAAGCTGAGCACTTGCTTACTTTTCACCCGACAGTGTCTTGCACACGTTTCTGCCTCTGACTCTACAACCACAGCTGGGGAGGCAGGTGCTAATACTGTGTGGAGACTGATCCCCCTCCACTCCCAGAGAATAAGCAACTTGCCTGGCTTCCTGGCCCCAGGGAACAGAAGAACTAGGGCTGGAACCTTGAGCGCTCCGTTTCAGACCCAGCCTGACGCTGACTTCTGCACCCCGTCTCAAGGCTGCTGAGGCTGCTCCTCACCCTGTGCCCCGCCCCTGCCCCATTCTCACCAGCTACACATGCCTGTGGGCACAGGTACAGTGTCTGCGGCAGACAGCCCTGAAGGTGGCTGGGGACAGAGCCCGTGGCTGTGGGGGCGGCGTCAGAAGCTAGGATGAGGTGGGGGTGCGCTACTCAGCGGGCTGACAGCCCAAGCCCCAGAGCAACTTACGTTCCATCTTAATTTTGAATTTGAGATGGAAATGGGTCAGGGTGACCCATATTCAGCTCCTTTGTCACAGAAAGGGGTCACAAGCAATGAAAGGAAGTTAGTGAGCTGACAGCGATGGCACTTGGCAATGAACTGAAACGTACAAATGCTGTCTGCAGCGGGCCCACCTGTCCCACGATGCCAGCCTGTGACCTGAGCCTCTCTGGGAACACAGCCCCTAAGGGTTCTCAAGTTTCCTGTAGTTGCTTCATGAGCATTATTAGCATCATCTAGGGACTAAAGCTCCCGCGCCTAGCATGGGACAGTCCCCCTGCCGGGCAACCCACCATCTCCCAAAGATCAGCATCGTTGGGGTTACAGGCCAGGCCAACACTGAGAAGGGAGGCACGACACCGGGCAAGGACAGTGTGGACAGCCCCTAGGACAGGAAAGGAGCGCTTGCTTCTTCCAGTCCCAGGGCAGAGAGGGTTGGGGTGGGAGGCAAGTGAGAATGGAGGAGCCAGAGCCTTCCCAAGGACCCCCACCCCCGAGCTGGCAGCCCCTCCCTGCCCATAGGTGGCAAACACAAGCCAGAAGCCGGTGCCTGGGGGGACAGAAAGGACAGCAGGGACTAAGTGGTCAGGACAGGGACAAGAAAACAGCCAGGACTGAGTCCCAAAATGTTGGTCCCCGATAGCAAGGACTCCCGCAGTACTGGAGCACTCACACAAGCAGCTGCCTACACCATTCCACACCTGCACCCCGGAGACATGACCAGAGCCACCTAGCCACCTTTGCCTCTGACAAGCAGCCACCTCCTGGGGGGAGGGACAAAGGACCAAATGCAGAACCACTGGCCACTAGAGTCAAGCAACAGATCCAATGGGTGGGATGAAATATCGGATTGGTCAGGCCAGCAGCCTAGAAGGGCATGAAGCCCCATCACATCCAAAGCAGGAGTTTCCTGTCATCACCCAGCGACTCCACATAACCCCCAGGAAAGCGCTGGTGCCCACTGCTGACTGTGAGCTAGGCAGTTGCTCCTGTGCATACAGCCTGGAAGACCACAGGCTCTAGGCTGGCACCGTCACACATGTAGGACACACTCCACGCACACCTAGGACACATCACTCACACATGCAGGACACTCCACGCATACCCAGGACATACTCCACCCCACAGTGGCTATGCTTGACTGAGAGGTGACAGGTGGATCTACCCAGCAGAAATGTTTTTGAAAACCAAGATCTTTTACATAGTCTAAATTTTTGGCCTCTCTTTAAAAAAAAAAAAAATACAGAAATACCTATAAATAGCAGATTTCCACCCCAAAACCTCCTGCACCTGAACCACCAGCAGCCACCGTAGCTAGCACAAGCAGCTCTAGTGCTGCAGTATCTGCCAATCCCTCTGCAGCCTGGGACCAGTTTTTAATGCTGGCCTAAGAAATCAGCACACTGGCTAGGGATGTGGCCCAGCAGCACAGTGCCTGCCTGGCAAGCGTGATGTTCTGTGTTTGATTCTCGGTACCAAAAGAAAAAGAAACAAACTACCACACTGGGCAGCAAGAGCAACACACATTGCTCCTGTTCCAGGTCTTGGGGTCAGAAACTCAGGCGGGCTTAGCTGGGTCCCTGCCAGGAGACCACAGAGCCATCCAGGAAGCTCTGCTTCCATGTCCCTCCTGGTTGCTGGTCATACTCAGTTTCTTGGGGGCTGAGTGTGGCTGAGGCCCCTGTCTGTCTGCACCTGTCAAACTGCTGAAGGTGCCTTGTCACTCACTATTTGTGCCCGCATCACCATGCCAGACCAAACCCTTTTCACACATGGCCTGGCTCTCACTTCCATTTACAGCACCAGGGGAAAGGAACTTGCCGCCTCTAACAAATCCCTGGGATGAGATCAAGCCCACCCAAGTGGCCTCCTTTTGCCATAGGAACAATCCCAGGAGTGGCACCAGGGGACAAAAGGTACCAGCAACTCCACCCAGTTGGTACCATCCACTTCACCCCAGAGGAGTCCCCAGTATTCTCCCAATACCAAGCATCCCAGACACACATTTGTGTTGCCTTTCAAACCCCCTTTGTTTCTAGCTCTTTCAGTAGTTTTGAATCCATCAAAAAGCTTTCATGAGGTCCTCTAGGGTTTTAAAAACCTATAATTAGTCTCCTGGTTACCAAGGAGATTTTGTCCCTGACTCCAGGCTCCCCAGAGGCGGCGGCAGCAAGTACAGGTACAGGCTGGTCAGGAAGAAGTACCAGGAAGGAAGTAGAGGAGCTAAAATCAGCACCAAGGGTCAGGGGCTTCTCACAAAACCCCACTGATGCCAAATGGGGAAGCTGAGGCTTGGGATTATGAATGCCCCAGATCCACGGCATGTGGCAGGGCCAGGGTGCATGGTCAGTACCGGGATCCCTAAGACCTGTGCCCCCATTTTCCATCCAGAGAATGGGTGCGTCCAGGAGGGTGTGAGCAAGTTCAGTGACTGAGCTTCAGAGCCACCGGAAAGATGCAGAGCCCTAAGCCAGGGGGACAGCTAGGCCCCAGGCTTGTGTTGGGAAGTGACTGAGGATGGTGACAGAGTGAGGACAGAGTCTAGTGCTTGAAGTTGGAAGAACTGGAAAGCCAGAGGGGCCGGCACGGAGGACAGCGGTCTACGTGTTCCACACATCGCAGCAGTAACCAACCAGAGCAGCCAAAAGGTGGTCAGGAGGAATGGCTGGGGAAGCGGCCATGGAGTGACAGGCTCCCCACCACAAACACAGCAAGCTCCCAGGGCTCCTGCCTCTCAGCAAAGGAACCCAGTCACAGCAGGGTTGCCACAAGCTTCCCTGCTACGAAAGGAGGGCGCCACCGGAAACCACTGTGGTACAACAGTCCAGGGACACAGGTGCAGGTGGGGGGTGGGGGCGGGGTGCTAAACTTGGCTAAGACAAGAAACAGTCCAGTACCCCTGCACCCTGATGTGGGGGTGGGGGGGGGAGGAGTTTCCCGTTCTTCAGCCAGAGGGAAAGAAAGGGCATCCCCATGAAAACACTGTTTGCCTTACAATTTTCAACCCAAACAAGCCCTGGCCAAAGGACAGCGATAAAGGCTCCCTCAGCCCCAGGGCTCCACCCTCGGCAGGCGGTGATGATCCTGGACACAAGTTCCCCCAGCCTCACCTGCCAGGTCATTGGCAGCTCTCACAGGACAGGGAGATGTTGCCTGGACAGTGATAGGCAACTCACTGGGCAATCACCAGGCATCTGTGCAGGTTTGGGAACTGGACTGTCATATGTGGAGGGTGTTCTCACTGTGTAGGCGGTGCTTGGGGAATGCACCACGGGACTGCCTTGGTAGGCAACACAGCCTCTGCCCCTGGAGACCCAACCCAGCAGTGTGTTTTCCCAGCAGCCCTTGCAGGAAGCAAAGGCACACACTTGGGTTTGCGCCCAGCTCCACTTAAGCCAGGAGCCTCCGGTGCACTGAGGACCAAGGCTTTCCTGGCACCTCTTGTTTTCCAAGCCTACTCTAAGGTCTGTGACAAGCTACCATCCCACCTAAAACCTGCCTTCTGCACAGATCAGCCAGATAGGTGATGCTGCTTATAATTCAAATGCTGCGTAAGTACTGTAGGTTTCCAAGCTTTCTGGACCCCTGATTGCAAAGATTGACTTGGGCGCAGAAGAACCACCGAGGAGTCATTGCCCTCATCATTGTCATCGTCGTTGATTTCTTGTTGTTATTGTATTTAGTGCAGGGTCTACAGGGTCTCACTATGTAGATCAGACTCATAGTGATCCTCCTGTCTTCAGCCTCCCAAGCGCTGGATTACAGGCGCGCACCACCACGCCCAGTCTCAATCAGGGTCTCAGTGCATCCCAGGGACAGAGCCAGCATGGCACACGGGGGATCGAACCCCTGCCCCTGCGCTCTGCCTAAGCAGGCACTTTGGTCCACTGAGCTATCTGGCCGGCCCTTCACTGGGTCTTCTTGAAGCAGCCTGAGAGCTGGCATGATTTATTGGACAGGGAAAGAAAATAGAGGTCGGAGCAAGGCCTGAAGTTGTGACTCTGCATTTGTGAACTCTGTGGCACAAGCCATTCAACGCCAAGGAAGCTCAGCTTCCAGGGCTATGAAACTGGAATAATAACACCTGCTTCCACAGAAGGATGGAGTGACAGGCACTGCGCTGACGCGTAAGAAGTGCCGTAAACATCTACTGAAGTCCAGAATGGGTCCAATTAAAATTCTTTGAGCTGCAGGAATTCCAAACAAGCCAGGGATAGGGAGGTAAGCACAGGACAGAAGAGGCACAGAGGAGAAATCTGAGTGGGTCCTCGGCCTGCATTGGTGCAACGCTGTTTGTGTCATGGAGCTGAGATCTTCGGAGCCAACTCCTGAAGATGTCACTGTGAGCGGTGCATACAGGAAAGTACGCTGCAAGGCAAAGCCTCTGAGGGGAGCGAGGTCACTGCTCAGAGGCAGCCAATAACACTGCGGGACGAGTCTGCGACGTGCTCGGCCAGGCCGCCTGGGTCGGAGCCCAGCTGCTCTCACAAATGAGAAACAAATGCAGAGCTGCACGCTCTGGCCATGCCGGGTGGGCACTGCAGTGGGGGACAGTAGGAGCCCCGAAGCCAATGTCAAGCCCAGTCTGTGCCACGCACACCCCTGCCAGAAGCTTCTGCTGGTGACCAGAGAGGCAAGGCTGGGCCAAAGCAAGGTAAAGGCTGCCTGAGTGTGTGGCTGCGCACCTTACTGGCTGCTCCTGGTAGGTCATTAGAATTACAGGAGCCACCTATTAAAGCCTCTCCCCGAATCAACAACTCCCCACCTTTCAGCATAGCTGATATGTTGACAGACCTGCTTTTCCCCCCTTCCCAGGTCCAGGATTCACGGGAAATAATTATATCCTGTCAAAAGAGCGCAGAACCTCAGAACCTCAAATAGGAATGCAGAACGCGGTAGAAGGGTGTTCACAAAGCACCCGTCCCCTAGTGGAGGCCAGGCTCCCCTCTGCAGCCTCACGCCCCGCTGGTCTCTTCCCTCCTGCTCTCTCTTCTCATAAAGGAATCCTGCTTAACTGGCTACCACAGGACCAGATGACCCAGCTGACAGCAGCTTGCAGGGCTGCGGGACTCAAGGCTGAGCAAGTGCTCACTGCAGAGGAGACCAGAGGGCTGCTCCAGGTCCTGGCAGGGGTGAGTCTCGAAACTGTACTTTTGCAACAATTTGCAAACAATGTGGCTGTCTTTAAGGCTGAACCCACTTGGCAGGAACTCCCACAACACTAAGCACACCCAGTCTTTGTTGGAACCAGTCACCTGCTTCAAAGCAGATGAGGAAATGGGCTGAAGAATTAAATTTTAATGCTTTCTTTTCACCCTAATACTGTGAGAAGCAGGCCCTAGAAGCAGAGCCCCCAGCAGGCCTGCTGTGGTTCTCTGTGCATTTGAGCACACTTTTATGGGGAGGGACCCTTGCCAGCTCCCAGGAGCGGGTTCTGCAGGGCACTGTGCCAGGGCAAGACTGGCTGGGCTCTGGGCCACTCCCTCATGATCCCTGCATAGTACTAGAGCCAAACACGTGGTGAGATGGCCAGTGTCTTGGATACAGGAGATGCCTTAGAGGAGTGCCAGGTACAGAGAGCAAGGGCAGAGGCCTTGCTCTGAGGGTTTGGTGTTCTCCAGCAGAGAGGGCGTGTCCTGCACCCACCCTGCCCATCCCTAGCTCCTCCCGAGAAAGGCTTGTCATGTCAACCACAGTGCTGTCTACATGCCCACCCTACAGCAAAGCCAGCATCAAGCCACATACTGGCAGAGGCACAGGCTAGCACCAAGCGCAGGCCAAGGGCACCACCTGTGTCACCTTGCCGAGTCCGCCTAGTCACCTGCAGGGGCCCCTATGGTTGCCGTGCTGCACACCATGAAGCCAATCTCTCACCAGTCTGCGCCCATATCCACACCTTACAGAGTGGCCAAACCAGCTTCAGACCCACAAAATCTGGCTGCTTGTATCAGGAGTCATCTCGACTACAATGCATTGGGATGTTAAAGGCCACCTGAGAGGTGATAAAAATATGACTGGGAAGGAATGAAGTCATAATTATAGATTTTCCTGTAACCATTCATTCAATGCCACAAAGATTTATTAAGACGCCACAGGAAAGAAGTGGGAGGCAGGCACCCAGGTTCCCACAAGAACCTGTAATTTCCACTACTGTCTTGTGCACTTTAGTTAGAAGCACGGGTCTGGCCTGAAAGCCTCAGGACCCCAGGCCCCAGGTCTCCACTACAGACACACAGCGCCAGGACACATCTGTGCACAGCCTAATGGTGCTTCAGTTATTGATGACTCACACCCCATTCAAGTCAGTAGCAAAGGGGTCAAGGACTCTGTCATCTAGTGATGCCTTGGGGCACACTGCTCACGTCTGTGTGATGCTCATGTAAGCAAACCTACCGCACTCACCTGTAAATAGGGCACGGCATCCTGTGCAGCCCATACCACTTGATCATAAAGGGCCATACTGATCTATGTACTCACTATGCCATATTTTTAACCCTGATTTTGAAATACACTCCTCTCACTTATTAGGAAAAATGCCATGTTTATTGTAGAACTGCGTGTTCTACTGACAACAGTGCTCACCATCTGGTTCGGTCTCTCGATTGCACATTAAGCGGATAACTACTAGGCCATTAAGGCTTTCAGGCCCTCTGCGATGCTCACACAATGCAGAAGCCACCTAACAGCGCGGTTCTCAACTCCATCCCCAGCAGTAAGTGCTCTAGGACTGCTTTCACATCGGAAGGAACACTGATATTTGACTTCTGTTCGACACTAGAGAAGCTGCTGACTTCGAAGCTCAACATCAATCTACACTGACATCCATTTCCTTTCTCCAAACATAATTATGATTTCATAGAAAGGGGGGAGTTGCCTTATACTGGTCAATACTTTGCTTTCTCTTCAACGTAATTCTTGGGTTTTTGTAGAAACCTTTTAGTAGTAGTTGACAATCTAAAAAGACGGATCGTATGAGAAGCCCTTGAAGACCCCAGAGGGTCAGGGAGGAGAGATGAGAGTATGATCCTGGGGCTTCCCAGCCAGGTGTCTTAGTACTTTTTTTGACTGTCAGAATAAATAGAACTTCCTGATTTCTCTGACGCAAACTAAAATATTAGCCTCTTGGGATTTTTTTGAAAAATACAAGTGAAGACAGCAAATCTAGGTGTAACTCTGATTAAATTCCTCTGGAATTAGGAGACTTCTCTGCCCTTGAGGTTCAAGTTCTGTTCCACTGTAGTCTATGGATACTATTTCGAGGCTCTAGATCATTCTTTCTAGTCATAGAAGGCAGGTCCCCAACTCCAGGAAGAAGCAAACCACCCTCAGGATGCAAAGCAGGGTGGGAGCTGTTGGAGGCCTCAGAGGTCAAGTTCCTCTGGGGCACGCAGCAGCTGCAATTCTCTGGTAGGAGTTGCAGGCCTCTTCTGCCTCTGAAAACCAACCAGGCAGTGGAGAATAACTCAGTTGCTTAGCAACCACTACACCAGATGCCAGGGAAGAGCAGAGGAGGTGTGTGTTGGCTGTGAGGTTGACATCTAGTTTCATGCATGTGCCAGTCCTCTGTCCACCCAGGCTACTGTTCCCATGGGCTCTGATGCTAATAAGCTGTGGAGCTTCAGCCACCTTAATGTGTCACTAGAAACCACATGAAGGAGGCCGCCTGCTGTCCTTCAAACTGACAAGTGGTGACCATGGGAACAGCCTTAAAGACCAGCCAATTTGTGACAAGAAGCGGTGAAGGTTCTTTGGGGGCTATGGACCCAAAGTCTGGGATGTGGGGTCCGAAGAAAACGCTTACCCTGCCCTTCTGCACCAATGCCCAAATGATCCCACCACTCGGAGGAGTGCAGGCAGTACTGGCACAGGCTGGTCTACAGGTCCCTCCAAGTACATCTCCTTACAATGCTGTGTTAAACAGCCAATTTGCATTTACTTAGGAGGCATGGGGTAGAGGGGAGGAGGAAGGCCGGCCTCGGAAGCGGGAACACCCCAGCGCTGCTAAAAGGTGCACTTCAGGGAAGTGGAGATGGGTTCACTTCTCCTAAGCACTGCCCAGGGTTTCCTCGGCTCAGCCCTCAGTTTCAAACAGGTGCAGCCACTGTGTACTCATCCCTTGTGTCACCTGTGCCCTCTGCCCAGCTGGACCCACTGTCTCACACCCTCTCCAATGTCTAACTTAAGTTCCCCCACCTTTGTGCCCCTCTCCTTGCGCCTGAGGCTCAATCTCTCTCCCTCTTTCACACTTGTAGTTGCCTGAGAGGGTTACAATTTTCTGAGTCTTTATCCTATAACAACTGGAGTCTTTAGTCATTGCCTGTGTAATACCAAGGACTCCAGCCACCTGTGAGCTCTTCAGCAGGGAGTGGGCTCTCCCTAATGTGCAGAGCCTCCATTTATTTGGAGTCTATATAAAAGAGGGATGGTAGCATCTGCCTCCAAAGGCTTTTATGAATATTAAGTGAGACGACTTATGCAAGCTACTTGGCAGGCTTGGTGAAGCGCTGCAAAACCATCAGGCATAAGCAAGCATCGAGGACTTCTTGGTGTCTTCCAACGGCTTTGCACAGTAACTACCTGCAACAGATCTTTGCTGCTTGAAGTTAACCCAATAAGGGAAAGAGGACAGAAAGCCAGTGGAGGGAAAGTTCTAGTGGTTAATTATGGCTTCCAAGGATCCAAAGGTTTTGTTCATAAAGATCGGCGAACACAAATTGTGTGTGTTTCTTTGATGGCAGAGAATGAGAAATGGACTTAAATCTCAGTGACCTTGCCTGGAACCTCCTGAAGGTGCCAAGGATGTTTTGGCAGTCAATACTGATAAAAGCACAGGAAGAGGAGCCAGACTGCAGGCTGAGTCTGATCTCCAAGCTCTACTACTTATTTTGGACAAGTTAATCTCTCTAAGCTAACCTCAGTTTCTCTGTTGACAAATGGGGATAATAACAGTGTCCATTTTATTGGAGAACCATCTCAAGAACTTAGTGTAGGTTCTGGAACAGAGTATACAGTTCATCCAACAGTAGCCAGGGTGCTGCTGTTGCCAATGGCTGCAGTGGGACCTCTCTGTAAAACAGTTGCTAGACAGTGACTTGTACTGATAGATTGGTGGTGAAACTACCTGTGGCAAAGGGGGGAGCACTCAGGACTGTGACATTTGCTAGAGCAGGGACCACTCCAGTGGGCACAGCATCCCTGCTGACCACGGAGGCAGCCCTCTTGCTACACTAAGAATTGCTCCTTGCAGTCCTGGTGTTTTGCCCATCAGCCCTCTAAGGCAGATAACTCGCATCACTGCTTATTGGGAAAGGGGTGGCTGACTAGATGAGGTGGGTGGACAGGAGCACAGGCGTCAGGGAGACTTCCAGGGAAGGGAAGAAGTGAATGGATGTGGCCTGCATTTCTCAGCTCGCTGTCCTCATGGAAGATCACACACTCGTGGGCCAGAGCAGGGTGACCCTGCAGCCAGAGCGAGGCAGCTCCTGCAGTCCCATCCGAAACAGAGCAACAGGCTCCTCCACCACAGTCTCCTCCCTCTCTCTTAGCCCCGAGTCTGTGGCACCAGAGCCTACTTAAGTCCCTTTCACTCTTCTTGCTTGGTCTCCACAGGCTTTACCACAGGATGGAAATATCAAATGGAAAATTCCAAAAATAATTCGTACTCGTCAGTTTCAAACCGTGTGCCATGCTGCCCAGGATGTGAATCACCCCTCCTTCCAGCTCATAAGCCTGAGAAACCTCTTCTCTTTATACACTGCCTACCCACCCCCAGGGGGGAGGGTGTTGTTGCCACAATACAATTGGCCTAAAGAATGAATGGTCGGGACAGATGGAACAGCAATAGGCACACCCTGGGTGGTCTGACAGCCACCACCTTTGGCACAGGCCTGCCCAAAAAGCCCTGGATCTTCCACCAAGAGGCTGCAAGCAAGCACTGATGAAACTCAGGTATCAAGGCCTTGGTTCTTCTGGAAGACCCGGATCTTCCAGGATCACAGAAATTTGGGTATTGTGGTCTCACAGGCTGGTCAGCTTGATGCCAGACAGCAGCCAGGCTTGTTCTTTACTAGGTAGGAGAGTTAATTCTCATGGACTGGCTTCCTCCAGTAATGCCCTTGAGGAGCGAAGAGAACTTAGTAAAATGACTGGCTGCAGAACTCACACACAAATGGGAACCCTCTGCTACTTGAGATAAAGAGCCCAACAGCCACCCCATGTTGGGGGCCTCCCCAGTCTTGTTCCTTCCTTGGCATCAAAGCCAAGCCCTGTCCACCCCTTGCCAGATGAGCTCCCAGCTTCCCTTGCCCGGAGAGATCCCACCCAGGCTGAGCTGCCCCTGCCGCAGGTCCAGCTGAGGATTCCTCCCTCCAGGATGCTCCAGGCCTAGCATAAGCAGAGGGGCGTAGGCCTTTTCTCGTAGCATGTGCCCATCACCTGCACTTTCTAAAATTGCCATAGTGCAAGACTGGTGAGCAACATTTCTATGTTTCTTTCCTTTGTTTTTAATAACTATATAAATACCCACAAAGGTAGCACTCAACTTCCAGCTATGCAAAAGAGCCAACCTCCTTCCAATAATCACAGCCATTGTTTCTTGAGTGCTTACTGTGTTTGCCAGACATGGTGTTAAATATTTTATCTCTGATCTTTCCTGCAAAGTGAAATAACCACTGCCCTTTCATAGACCAGGAAACAGAGGCGCAGAGGTAACACATCTAACCTATGCTAGGTCTCAGAGCTAATAGCCGCACCGGGACTTGAAGTTGGATCTGGAAGCCCAAGCATTTCCTTTATGTACCTCTCAAACTGAGGGTCATGCTGAGTAACAGAGAGTGTGCCCACAGCACCGTCACCAGCACGACAGACGGCTTTTTTCTAGGAGGCAGCGACAAAGATTCTGAGTCCTGTTGGGGCTCAGAAAACTGGTACTTTACCCCACTGAGAACCTTGGAACTCACCTCAGAAGCCAGGCCCCGCCGTCCAGCCCTGCCCTCCCCCACCCCAGCCAGGGAGGAGCCTTCTACAGAGTTTCCTCATTGGCCCGGAGACCAGATCTACCCACCAAAAGGACACAGTCAACTTCCACTTTCTTTCCGGAAATATCATTAACTATAGGGCACCAAGCTCAAATCGCACGACGACAGAAGCTGGTTGGCACACCTGGATGGACTCTGATCACGCACTAATGCCCTCTGGCTTAGCACCATCGAGAGTCACTTACACACCACTGTCTGTTCTGTATGGCAAACAAACTTTGTCCAGGCCTCTGTTCACTCTTCCAGCTCACTGAGTATGCTGAAAACTGTTTACTGTTTGCCTCTATAATGTGCCTACATTGCCCATTCTCTTTCCTCTGCTATAGAAAAAGAGGTCTACTTTTCTATAGTGCTGGGCTGGTGAGTAATTATACTCTGTGATCAATTTTGTACACATAGTCAACGTGTGTGTGTGTGTGTGTGTGTGTGTG
>NDGN011478216.1:0-17057 GCA_002564285.1 Tympanoctomys barrerae
TCACTCTGTACCTTGTTAAAATACAACTTCTGGGCTCCCCTAGGACCACTAGGGATGACACAGAGGCAGTGACATGCTCGATGATTCAAGAATTTCTAGGATTCATTTGCTGCTCTGAGATTGGGAGCCCCATCTAGGGATGAAGGGCAGATCTTCCATACCCTAAGCAATGTTATGTTTTATCACCACACCTCAGATTTGAGGAAAAAGTGAGACTCGAGGGTGTGCCTTGGCCAGGCCTCCCAAATTGTTAAGTTCATTCCACTTGCGTGTATCCAGTGATCAGATGTCTAAATCACTGTTCCCAGATGCCCCAGTGGGGCAGCTGACTGCACACACATAGACCAGGCTCCCGGGGTCTCTGTAAGCAGTGTTGGGCTCCAGTGTTCTTTTATGTTATATGACACCCTGGCGGTCTCATCAAGAGATCAATGAAAACCCATTAGCCTCCTGGGCCGCACCACAGTGCAGGCCTGCGGGGTGGGGTGGAGGTGCCTGCCCACAGCGGCTCTGGCTCTGGCAGAGTCAGCACATTGGGGGCCACATCTCCCCAAGAAGGGTGAGCCAAGAACATCCAGTCAGCAGGGCTTAGTTCCCAGGGGCCCTATTAGAGTCCACCCAGGTGTGGCCATGAGTGGAGAAACACAGGAACGCTCCTCCCTCCCTCCCCTCCTTTCAATCCAGTCGGATCTGGTCCTGGAGTGTGCAGCAGCCTTCTTTCACCATCCTTGTCACAAACAGTTGGCTGCTCTGTGCAGGTTCCCATCTCAAGGCTGCTGAGCACACTCACTGGGATCTTTATAGCTCCTTGAGAGCCTCATCCAGAGGGACAAAAAGCCTGGGAACCCCAGCTGTGGCCCTGTGGCTGATGCTGCTGTGGCACTTACAGGCCAGCGGGGCCACACGAAGGCAATAAGGAGGGAGGGAAGTGTGAGTCAGGAGACTTCCAACCTTCTGCATGATGCAAAGCAGTCGTGTAGCCTCTGAGGCTTAGTTTACCCAGCCATGAAAGCAGGATGGGCTTCACGGCATGCATAAATGTAGTGAACAGTAGCTCTGTAAGTAACAGGTGAGGGCTGTTACTGGCATCTAGAAAGCAAAGGAGTGGTGAGAATCCGACTCTGAATCTGTGGTTGCTTCTCTCACCTTGTGCTGTGCAGTGGCTCTCTCTAACAGGTAGGAGTTGCCACAGCTGAGCATGGGTGGTTGTCTCACACACAAGCATGTGCTGGAAAGGAGCCCCACCATCATCTTGCACATCGAGAGGTAGAAAGGGGTGAGAAGAAGAGAGTAAAGAGAAAAAGGAAGCAAAGAGGAGAAGTAAACAGTTGGGCAGTTTCAGGGGCAGGACTCAGGGTTATGGCTCATTGCATCTCTCACAATGTAAAGACATCCATCTGTGGATCCACACAGCATCATTTCATAGAATCATTTTCTCCAAGCATGGTCACTGTTCTTGAAATACAAGGGATCTCCTGGCTAGGAAGGATATTAGAAGGTTTCCTGAATTCTCAATGAAAAGAGAGAAGTAAAAGCCAGATCCAAGAGATTGCTAAGAAAAACATATTGTGCAAAAGGAAAGAATAATCTGGCATTTAAGCTTAAAGTGTGTGAAGTTTCATCTCTGGAAGTTTAATAAAAATATTTTGGAAAAGTAGACCAGTGCTCGTTCAAAAGCTTGAGAAGACTCAGAAACTGTCAAGAGGAATGGATTGTGCTACTGTAGGAAGGAGAAATATGTCCTCATATGTATCATGAAGGAGAGCCAACAACAATGGCAGAATCCCCATCACCACCCCCCTCATGCCACCCTCACTGATGCTAACCGGGATTGACTATTATTATGGGGCCCTGCCCAGGCCTTACTGACGTGAGTCGGCAGCCATAGCAGCACCACCATTACTGTCTGTCCCGTTATCTTCAACATCACCATCACTACTACTTCCATCACTAACACCATCACATCACAGTTATTAGTGTCACTGTGACCACCGTACCTGCCATTATAAGCATCACCTCCATTACCACCCCCATCACCACTATCATATCGTCACCTCCACTGCCACCATCACTACGAACTCCTTCATAACCCCCAGCACCACCCTTCCCAATGTCACTGGCAACACTGATTGCCACTATTGTCAACCACTTCATCAGTTAAGTACTCAAGCATTTAATCATTACAGCAACTCAACAAGGGTGTTAAAAGTAATTGTTCTGTACATGAAAAAACTGAAACTCAACAAACACAAATGACTTTCCCAAAGTAACACAGATAGCAAGACACAAGACCAGGCTGTCTGGCTCAGGACACAATTCCCATATTATTCTACACCAGACACATGTCTTGCTAATTGGGAAGGATCCTGTCTTCCAGAATTAGCTTTCCAGACAAAGGTGGGTAGCTTGCTGTGACTCACAAAACCCAGTTATTTTTGCTGAGCTAAGTGGAATGAATGGCCTAGTCAGTGAAACCAAGAATGGCTGCCTGGAGTCTTCACAGGCTTTAGGAACCAACAGAGAGATTTGAGAGGAGCAGGTGGTGGCATCATGCTTTCTACCAGCTGGAGACCATAAGTTTGGAATAGAGAGGGAAGTGTGAGGAGTGGACAGCTGGCTCCCCAGAGACCAGATCTGGATAAGCTGTGGTTCTCCAGACCCTGCATATGACACCAGGCCTGTGGGATCCCAGACGGGGTGCCTGAGGCTCCATCCATGGTCAAGAGTACAAGGATGAAGCGGAGGGAGAGATAGTTCAAGCATGAAACCAGTGCAACAGAGCATCAGTAAAGTGACATGAAAAGAAAATCACATGGAGAAGGTAGCCCAGAATTCTCCAGAAGAATAAGTGGGTCTTCCTGCAGTGGAAACATTGCATACAGCTTTACATCGGTTCCCGGGAGATCCACAGAATGTGGATTAAAACACAAGTCTGTGAAACATTGACAGAAACCACTGGCCAGATATGAGCATCCCTTATACCAGCCAGACTATAGGAAGACATTCAGATGAAGGTTCCTAGGCTTGGTTGTTACACAACTAGTACACTGGGGAGCTGGGATTCTTGCCTGTTCCGGCTTCTATTGTTCACTCCAACCACTCAGCCCACTTGTCAACCACTGTGCTGGACCAGCTCCTAAAGGTGCTCACTCCATCTCAGATGTATCACTTTAACTGAGAAAGATGGCACTCGTTACTGGAATGGGGCTATGCAAGCATGTGATTATTAAATCTATTTTATTGAAAAGGTGGAGAACTGTGTCATCAATTCACACTGTGCCTTCCTCACAAGTGAATCTGATTAATGCATGACCACATCAAGGGAAGTGTAAAGAAGGAAAGCTGCGAGGGAAACTACTCATCTTTAAATATTGGAAGGAACTGTTAGAGGAGAGAGCAAATTATTCTTAGCTGCATAAGAACCTGGGGAGTCACGAGAATCAGGCCTGGGCTCCACATAAAGAAGACCGCCACGAGAGTCACGCCTGGCCTGAGGCACAGTGGGCCTTCTGAAAATGGGCTGAGTTGACTCCTGGATGAGATCAAGCAGAGGACAGTGTCCACCTGTCCAGAACACAGCAGATTCTTGCACTGACTGGGACATTTGACCAGATGCTCTCTGAACTAGAGCCCGAGTGGAAATATTAAACCCTGTAGGGAGGCCCTAGAGACAAATTTATTATGCCTTACCTGGAAAGCCTGACCAAAGGCCTGCAGAATCTACACCAAAGTCCAACAAGTCACTTCAGATGATGATCTGTCTGTAAAAGGGAGAAGGGGCTGACCTTTCTAAACTATTGTATTGTGAAACCTATAATTACTGGGGTGGCAGAGCAGGAAGACTTAAAACTCATTCCAGGAAAAAAGAAAGGGAAAGAGAAAAATTTCCAAACTCTGCATCCTTCCCAGCTCCATCTGAAAGCCTAGAACTACAAAAATTTTGCAGTTGGAGACCTCCCTGCCTCCAGAGATATAGAAAGGTATAGATAGACCAGAAGCAGGCACAGGAGGACCGGATCCACACAAACACTTCATCAGGGCCTAGCCCCGCCCCGCAGCCTGTTGGACACATACCCTTCTTAGACACATCATCCACTCTCTCAGGACTGGCCTCCAGCTGGATTGGAAGCTGTCGGTCAGGCTCCCCAAGTTTATGCATAGTTTCTTTTCCTCTCACTGCTCAAAGTCTGCCTTTGTCTTGCGCCAACAGAGAGGTTTGTCCTATGGTAAACTTTGCCCCATGACCCTTTCCTCTGCCAAAGTGGGCCATCCGGTCAATGAGGCCTGAGTTCCCAGCATCTCCCAAGTACCTTGGACACTGGCTCCATTTCCTGTCCCTCCCATTCCCTCCCTGCATTCATTGAGCAACAGGCAGACTTCTGGGCCACACACATATGCACACTTGTGAGCCCAGCACGGTTCCAGGGTGGTGGTGACAGGGAGTGACAGCACGTTTCTGCTTTGAGACAGTCTCACCACACTGTAACCCGTAGTTCCCAGGTAGCAAATGTGTGGCATATAAGCATATAGGGGAAGGAGTAGCCGTGATAAATTTTATTCATTGCTTGAGTGCTGTAAGATCCACTCATTCATACTCCAGCAAAGGTGCTTTGAGTTCCACTACACACCTGGCACCATGCTAAGCAAAGAAATACATTTAGCCACAACGCATAGACCTGGAGCTTGTCATTAGGTATATAGCCTAAGAAGGAAAAAGGAAAAACAAAGCCTACCCTAAGAATCCATGCTTCTCAAATTTTGCCATGCACAGAGATCTAATTAAAATCCAGTAGGCCTGGGTGTGGTGGAGATGTTGTGTGCTCTGCAGTCCCAGTGATGAGGATCTGGGGTCAAGAAGAGGAGTCTGAGCTTTGCTGAAGAGGGGCTGGAGGAGTGCCAGGGCCAATTTGGATGGATGGCACCTGGGAAGAGAAGTAGAAAGGCCTTTCCATCCACACAGGGACCATTGGGCCCAAAGTCCTTGTCAGTAGGCCAGGGCTCTGGTGGCCTCTTCCTTGCCCTGATAGAGCCTGGGCAGCTGCTGGTGTCAGCACAAGACACCTGAAAGCCAAGTGACATTCAGGGAGGAGTTCCTTCTGATGGTGGGCAGTCAGGGGTCCTGGGAAGTTTTGCTCAGCAGCGGCTCCTATCTTTGCAGACTGTGCTGGGTGCAAGGAGGAGATCAAGCATGGCCAGTCGCTCCTGGCCCTGGACAAGCAGTGGCACGTCAGCTGCTTCAAGTGCCAGACCTGCAGCGTCATCCTCACTGGGGAGTACATCAGCAAGTGGGTGTGATCCCCTGCCTGCCCCACTCCTGGCCTGTGCATCCTACAAGGCTTGCCTCCTCAGCCCTTGCCCGGATCCCTAGCATCACCCTGGTTCCTTCCATTGGCTGCCACACTTGGGCCACAGCAGCCTCTTTCCACTTGTGGCCCCTTCCATGCTGTTCCTTCTGCTGAGGACACTCTGCCCGCCTCTCCACTATTTGCTTCTTCCCTTCTTTCCTTCCCCCCTCCTTCCTTCCTTCCTTCCTTCCCTCCTTCCCTCCCTCTTTCCCTCCTTCCTTCCTTCCTTCCCTCTTTTCCTCCTTCCCTCCTTCCCTCCTTCCCTCCTTCCTTCCTTCCTTCCACCTCCACTCAGAGGCAGCCTCTCCAGTAGCTTACCACCTCCACTCCCATCACAGCTCTCAGGCTGCCCTGTTTGTTTCCTTCACATGGGCTACCACCATTTGTAATTATATACCTATCTGAGGTAACTTTTTAATAGCGATGATAATGCTAACTACTGCTTCCTGAGCCTTTGATGTTTTGTTTTACTGAGACTTGAGGTGTCTGTTTGCACAGGATACTGAGACTCAGGGGTAAGTGACTTGTTCTGGGATGGTCTTTACTCTCTGTTCCCATCAGGACAGCAGTTGTGCTTTAGTTGCTGCTGGATTCCCCCATCCTTAGCATAATGCCTGACTATGTCGATCATAGTTGTTCAATAAACTTAACTGGAGAAGAAATGTTGGACACATGAAATGATTAGGATAGAGGAGTCACCCCTGCCCAGAGATCCTCACTCTGCAGCTTTGGAAAGTCCCTTTGTTGCTAGGCTCTAGTGACCACATATATAGACTCAGCTACCTAGAAGCTATTATGAGCACAGACCCTCAGTGCTCTGACCCATTCTAACTATAGCTGCTTCCTAGCGCTCTCTGACACAACACAGAAATGGAAAGGTCAGAAGTACACTGGCTTCAGACGTGGCTATATCCAGGGAGCTTAACAAGCTCTCTCATTCTAGCCTAATAGAAAGGAACCCTTTTCTCCCAAGAATGCCAGCTGGAATTCCAGAGCTGCCTTTATGTGGCTACCCTTGGTTCACATGTCTACTGCAAATTAATCATTGACTAGGAAGACCCAACCCTAGAGCCAGAGAGCAGCTTTTGGTAAAAGCTTACAGAAACAGAGTGGGAAGTCGATGCTGGCCAGAGGATTCTGACCAGTGAACAACACTTGCTTGTGCCCAAGGTGCTAGTGAAGGGTGGTGAATATTCAGAAAGGGGGAATCATACATAACCAGCAGGAAGCAAAGTCTGTCTGTAAGCACCTGATGGAAGGAGGCAGTATTTGAGCTAGACTTTGAAAAAAAAAAGAGGTAAGATTTGAAAACACAGTGAAGACCATCTAGGCAGAATGCCTAACCTAGCAAGAACAAGGACATGGGCAAGTGTTTTGACACCTCCACCTTGTTTGGCAGCCCAACTGTGTGCCCAGAGGAAGCAGAGTCCCAAGCTTGCAAAAGTGAGCTGTGGCCATGTCACCAAATGTCCTGAAGACCACATCAATAAGATGCTGGCATTCTCCTCCAGGCCTGCCAAGTAAGAGTGTCCTTTGTAAGTGGCCAGCAAGGAGTCCTTGAGTCTGGGAGTCTACATCAGAATGCTCCAAAGAAGGCAGGGCCTGCTCAGAGTTCCTCTCAAGGAGGCCCAGCCCAGCCTGCCCTCATACCTGGCCTCTACAGTCTGGCTCTCAGCTCCTCTCCTGGCTGTGGAAGAGTGGCAGGGGCTACAAGACACTGGCTGTGGCACCAGATGCCCAGGATTGAAGCCTAACCTACGTGACCTTGGCCAAGGACTCAATGTCTCTCAATTTTAGTTTCCTCATTATGAAAAAAAAATAGAGTTGATAAGTGGGAGTACATAAAGGCTCAGAGATCGGTGCTTGCACTTAATACCTAATAAACACCCAATAAATACTCACTTTACCACCTGCTTCTTTTAAGAATCACTCATATTTCAAATTCCCTTGGGCCTCCCCAGCCCAGGGATATAAACGAGGCTGTGCTAGCTGGCCTGTTGTACCACCTCCTAACAAATGATTTCCCCTTGTAGAGTTACTCTCTCACAAGTGGAAAGTGAGGACAAGTTCTGGCTTTGTGGGCCCACTCTCACCTCCAGACCTTTGTCAGCCTCAGCTCTTACTGCTGCTTCTCCATTGAGGAAACACTAGCTGTCCTGTGTTCCAGTCAGTGTTCCTAGCAGCCGCAGGATGGCTTCAGTGTCTGAGCCAAATTCTCTCACCCAGAAGTGGGGAAACACACCTCTTTCTTCAAAGTTTGGAATGAGCCCATAGAGCTAGGTAAGTCCCACAAGCTGTGCTGAGTTCACTGAGGCCCCAAACTCTATCAGCTTCAGACTGCTGAGCACCACAGTGATTGCTGCCATTGCTGAGAATGCACCGGGACTAGGCACCATCTAAGCCCCAGGAGACACTGGACCCATTTCCTTTAGTCCTCAGACCCCCTGGACAAGAAACCAGAAAACCTAGCTTTAGGTCATCCTAGGTGGCCAGTGGTGAGTTTCCAACTCCTGCCTACCTGGGAGTTTTTATGCACCTCTTGGGAAATTAATAGTGCCACACTCTTTTGGCTGCCATAAGGATTAAATGCAATAATCTGTGTGAAACACCTTCAGAGGACCTGGCCCATGCAAGCCAAGAGTGCCAGCAGCTATTAGCAGGAGGGAGTAGCACAGGAATAATGAGAGCAGCCATCATTTTGTCTGCTAGGTCATAATCACTGGGTCGAAGTGGAACACCTAGAAAGTGTTCAGAGGGGGCGTCTTATCTGCTGACCTAGCAGCAGAACCAGATGGTTCTCTCACTACAGGTGAAATCTTTTTATTAAGAGTCCTTAAATTGATCACACACATGACCTCTCCAAGGAAAACTGAGCAGGGCCAGGAGGAGGGTGAACTCTTTTCTCTTTCTGCCTTGAGAATGCTGTAGTATATGCAAATATTATCTGTTCTAAATTAAATAAAACTTAAACGTTCTAAATAATTCTCAAAAAACATTCTCCAGGACAAAGGAAATAAGTGAATCTGGAGAACTTGTACAAAGCGGGAAGAGGTAAACGGAGACCCAAGGCCAACAGGCTAGACAGTTGCTTCCATCCAAGATAGGAAAGGCATCAGGTGGAGATTCCTGGGCCTCACCCCAGGGGTTCTTTGATTTACAATCTGAGGGGCATCTGAGGAATTTACATCTTAAATAAGCTCCCCCAACTCTTTAATCCCCACAGGTTGCAGGACCCCCTAACTTCCTCATCCCGTGTGGATTTCCTCTTTCAGGGATGGCGTTCCATATTGTGAATCTGACTACCACTCCCAGTTTGGCATTAAATGCGAGACGTGTGACAGATACATCAGTGGCAGAGTCTTGGAGGTGAGTGGCTGAGTACCCACGCAGATGGAGAATGGGGTGACTGTCCGGCACACGGTCACCGCTGAGGAAGGGGAAGTCGTCTCACACTCCTCCTCCGCAGCCTCAGCCTCCCACAGCTCTGCTTGGGATGTGACCTTGAAAGAAACCTTGCTGAGATCTCTGAGCACACCCAGAATGAGACCACGGACAAAATTATTTCTGGTTCAGGAACTGCTGTGCTGGAAAAATCAGGTGCTTCTTTGGATCCAGACCTAGACAGTTTCTCAGAGTGACAATTAGGGTTTTCCTCCTACCCCTGCCTAAGGATGGAGGGGGGTTTTGGTTTTGGTTTTTTAAGTATTCGGTACTATGCTGCTTTAAGAACCAGCTTGTCTAGCAGCTTGCTCCCTAAACCCTTCCCTGGCTGGTCCATCACCATGGCAACAGCTCTCCCAGCCTCTTGCGCAGCTCATTCTGCATGTGACAGACAACTTGCAGCACTTTGCTGAGCCTTTGCTGGGCCCTCATGTTTGCATCTCGGTTCCTGGTCTTCCTTGGCACATTCTGTGGGCCTGGAGGATTTCTTCCTCTCCTTTAGGACTACCTACCTTGAAGAATTAGAAAGAGAAAAGAATTTCATACAAAGGGAAAGCACTAGTTTAAGAGTAGGACCAATTGGGGTCTAACACCATATTGACTCTACTGCCAATGGATTCTTAAATTTTGGATGATGACCTTTGTATCTCCAGGCCTTCCTTTCCCATCTGACAGGGCCTGAGAAATGGCAGTCAGGGAAGCTATTGTGAGCAACATTATTCATTCCACCAGATCTGACCAATCAGTTGTGATTACTGTAAGTATTGAGTTAGAATGGCCCTGCAGCCCCCCACGTGGGCCCAGCAGGAGAGAATGCAGCAGTAGGGAAAGGACTGTCCCAGGGGATGCTCGGATGGGAAGGCTGCGTGTGAAGAGCCAGGCGAAGAACACTCCAGCCATTCAAGGAACAGAAAAAGCCCAGAATGGCTGGGTTTTGTAAGCTGAGGGTCAGGAAGGCTGGGGCACATCACAGAGAACATATCACATAGGACCTAGTAGATCATGTTGAGAAGTTTGGGTCTCATACTAAATTCAGTGCAAAGCTGCTGGGGAGCTTTACACTAGGAGGCAACATGATAGGCTTGTGTTTTTAAAAATCATACTCATTGCTATGTGGAGGGTGTCAGAGGTGTGATTACAGGGAGTCAGAGAGGATAATGAACAAATTCACTGACTTGCTACTATTAAGCATCTCCAAGGGATAGCAGAGGAAGCACCAAGAGGGCAAGGCTTCTGCATAGGAATGTTTATTAGGTCTAGATTTCCAGGGCTGGGATTCAGGGATGAGGATTTTATGTGTGATTCACTGGGGAGCTTTGGAAAAACTGAGCAGAAGTGACCTGATTTGAGCTACCTTCAGGGAAGGAAATGTGATGGTGCTCACAGGCTCCCTCTGAAAGGGGGAACGTGGAAGAGGATGCCAAGGGCAAAGCTTTGTCTCCAACATCACAGAAGTAGAATTCCAATAGCTCTGCAACTGTGGGGCACCTGAAGGAGAAAAGGCTGAAAGTTGAACCAAAATATAAAGCCTACGTGACAGAAAGCCTGGTGTCAGTACAGGGAATGACAGGGAAACAAGCTGGTCTGGTCTGGGCAGGAATACAGGGATTTCAATTTAGGATGGAGTGAGATTGAAATCCTGAGAAGGTTCTGAAAAGGCAGTCAAAAGTGCGGATCAGATCTCAGGCCTGAAGAGGCCAGGGTCAAAGCACTCAGATTTGAATCATGGTACCAGGGAATTCCAAACAGGGGCGGGAGGGATCTCAGAGGGTAGTAAGTAGCCTACAGTTGGAGTTATCGGGGGAACAAGGAGACTGAGGGGAATGTGAGAGGATGGAGTTTCAGAAAACGTAGTGAGGTTGATCAGAGTGTTGGCCAAACTCTTTAGAGTAGTGAAGGGCCATGGGATTGAGTAGAAGCTGCTAGATATTGCAGGAGAATTGCTAGCTGTGCCTGCCCAGCTGGGGAAGAGGCCTCCAGCATGCGAGGGGTCCGTACAATGGGAGATCACAAAAGCTGGCCTTTTTTTAAGAAGGGAAGAAGTTTGGATACACAGGGCTGCATACAGAAAGCTGCCCCAGCATTTCCAAACTGCTTTGAAATTCTCTTGTAATGGTTCTCTTTCTCTCAGCACTGCTGCTAAACATTGTAATAGTCCCCTTCTCCGGCAGTTGTGACTGGGGTTTGATTGATTCCATTTGTATGAAGTTCCATTAGTATCTTGGACTTATCGATGTTTTTTCTAAGAGCTGGAAGAGACTTAGCAATCAACTAGTTCAACATCCTCATTGTACAGATGAGAAGAGTGAGACCCAGGGCATGAGGTGCTTTCTCCCAGCTAGAAGAGCTTCATGTGCACCTCTGCAAGCCTAGCCGCGGACAGTGCAGTAAGCAGCTCAGCGGCAGGGAGGCTGTGTGAAGCTCCTTTAGCCAGATGGACTAGGGGGCTGTGACATTTACAAAGAGGCTCTTTCAGTTTTGCCAAGGTGCCATTGCTACCCTGAAAAAGGGTCTATAATTGAAATGATAACGAGACACAGAGTAGGAAGAGGCTGCTAATTAAACCAATTATCCTTGTCATGGTACAGGAGAGTCAGTCCCACGATTTCCTAGCTTAGGAAAATAGTAGGCTCCTTCTCAAGTTTGAGCATAGTTTGCTTAGATGGTGACAAGCACATTTGTTCATTGGTGGGGGCCATCAAGAGTGATTAAAAAGGGATAGTAGAGTTTTTTTTTTAATTTGCCCTTTCTATATTCTTATTAAGTTTTTAGCATAAATGAAGCATTTCCAGAATAAGCAAACCAGGCCCCTGTCTAGGAGGGCGTACTCTGTGACTCCCCAAGTATTCATCAGTTTCCTTCAGATACTCCCTAGTCTCCGTCAAAAACTCTCTTCCCTGACATGCAAAATATTCATTCAGAACCAGTCCTACCTTCCAAACTAAGGTGCTACACCCCTCACCCAGGGGCCCTCCCCTCTCAGGGCCTTTCGACTGGGGGCTTTGAGTCAGAACTAGCAGGATGGAAACGCCTGCAGGCTGGAGAGCGGGCTCTACAGCCTGACCGCAACACTGCTCCTGGTTTCTAGTGAGATCTGAGGCACAGCCTTCTCTGAGGCTGTTTCTTTCCCCATGAAAGAATCTTCAGGGTACAGCCATTTCCATTTTTAATTTAAATAATTGTGGGGAAGAATGGTGAAAAATGTGCAAGGGACTCCCAAAAACCAAATCACTGAGCTCAGAGCCAGTGCGCCCAGTAGGACAATCTAGCCTGGGGGCGCGGGGGAATCTCAGCAGGTCCTGGATTTTCAAATACAATTATTTGTGTACTAAACACTAAAATCTGTCTTTTTCATACCACTCTAACAGGTTTTACCATGTCTGCAAACCTTATATACTCAGTTACCTAGTACTTTAACCTGTCTTTAAGTTGGTTTGCTTCCACATAAGAAAATGTGTTCAGCAAAAAAGGAAAATCTGTATCATTTGCCACATTATAGGAAACCCAGAAATGAAGGTAGTTCTAGCTAGATTCAAGTACTCATGGAGGCTCCCAGCTCTGACCGTTTTTTTTTTTTTTTTTCATTCTTACAAAATACATTTTGAATAGATATTAAAGATACACTGGCAGCAAACTGGTATTCTCTCTTTGATAAAATTGGAAGAATCCATAGAAGACTTAAAAGGAGGTCATTTTTCTTTCACTGATCCAGTGTTAATGATCCAGAGTTGCTGTAGCACTTAAGATGATTTCAGATACCCTCAGTGGTAGAGGCTCCAAATTTGGGGAAACACCAGAATGTCCTCAGAACAAGACTGTTTCCTCATGCAGAAAAAAAGGAAGGAGCAGCAGTGGCCTCTGAAGGCCTTTTTCCCAGAAGATGTCCAGGGGATTCCTCTGAGCTGCCATCAGGGGCCGATGGAGGGAGTCACCAAGCTGTCTAGCTGTCTAGATGGTCGCGTAGTTCTAACCCTGCCCTGGTAGGCTCCCAACCAACCACAGGACTGCAGATGCCAACAACACTGATGTGTCCCTACAAGCAGCCTGTGCCCCTGGACAGCAGCCCCGGCTCTGACGCCATGTTCTATGTCTTGGTTTTCATAGGCAGGAGGCAAGCACTACCATCCCACCTGTGCCAGGTGTGTGCGCTGCCACCAGATGTTCACCGAAGGAGAGGAGATGTACCTCACAGGTAGGCAAATCTGTATGGTGTTCCTATCTGCTCTTGGCTGGAAAGGAGATTCAGTCTTCTATTCCAGTGTTATCTTTGCAATTGGCTTGTCCTCAAAATTAAAATTAATTCGCCCCTCTCTGGGTGCATGGGAAAAGTTGCTGGTGTGGCTAATATGAAGTGACATGTAATCTGCCTTCCGTCCCTGTGCGTCTCCACCCGCTGCTCAGCTGGCCTGCTTCCCTGGCTGTGCTCTGAGTAGGCCCCCTGGCTCTGGCTGGGGGTGAGAAACGGAGCTGCACAGGGCCAAGGGGAGGCCTGGTTAGAGTCCACAGCACTGTGCAACCCCTAACCCTCCACCTCCTCCTGTCCTGTCCCTTCTCCCACATCTCAAAACACTGCAGCAGGCTGCTGTCAGGGCTCCTAGGACTCTCACAGTACAAAGAGCAACGGAAGGACCAGCAATCCCCCTGAAAGTAAACCAGGCTACTCCCTGCTGGGATCCAGGCCTCTCACCCGAGGGTTGCCCAAGTCACCTGATTACTCTCTAGATCCTGCTCAGTCCCTGAACAAGGGTCCTTCCAGTTCCTTGCCCAGCACATCCCAGAAGTCTTCCTGGCCCCTCTGTGCCCTCTATTCAGGTGGCCTCCGCCCAACAAATCAGACTGTCTCACCAAGGTCCCAAACTTCCCTTCTACATTTGAACATACAGTTCTCAATCTACTCATCCATCCCTTCAACCACCATTTCTTGAACCCCTACTGTGTGCAGGCTCTGTACTGGGGGCATTGTGAGAACCCCACATACACAACCACACAGCCCAGTGGTGGAATAGTGCCAGCTGTGCTGAGTACTACAGAGGGCAGCAAGAGGAGGTGGGGAGCACATCTGGTGGTGGGAGGAGCACAGGAAGGCTCTCTGAGGAAGGCTCAGGGCTGAGATTCCGGATGTGCGGGTGTTAACTGGCATCTGTAGGCTGCTGTAACAAACTGCCACAGACTAGGTGGCTTATAAATAGCAGAACTGAATTCATCACAGTTCTGGCGGCTGGGAAATCCAAGATCAAGGTGCTAGGAGACTTGGTGTCGGGTGCAAGCCCACTTTCTTATACACAATGCCTTCCTTCAGAGCCCCCACAAGGTAAAGGCAGCAGCCTCTCGGGACCTGTTGCCTAAGGAGCAGTACCTCATTATGAGGACCCCACTCTCATGACCTGGCCACTCCCAAAGGCCCCACCCCCTCATACCATCATCTGGGAGGATTTGGGGGAAACACGGGCATTCAAATCATAGCAACTGAACAAAGAGCGGTGGAGTGGCATGTGCCCACCTGGGTTGACAAAGTCTGTAAGACTGTGAGGGAGGTGAAGAAATGGGAATCACACCAGGACCACGCTGAGGCAGATGAGTGTGGGGGACAGGCAGGTGGAATCCAAGCTGGCCTTGAGACAAGATGGTGTTCTGCCCCTGAAATGAACTCTCAGTTCTTCCCACTGTCTTCTTTCACTCCTTTGGAAATCCAATCATTCTAGACCCCATTCAAAAACCATGTGCTTTATAAACACCCCCATTACCCCAAGCCCATGCACAACATAACATACTTCATCCTCCCTGAGTTCTCTTGGCTCATTCTCTGTACTTGGTCCCTCCAGGTTGTATAAGAGTTGTTGGTCTTCTTGCTAAGACCACTGGCTCCTGGCATGGGCCCCTTGGCCCTAACATTGGCCCCATCTGCCTTCATCAAATAGCAGATCACTGCTATTTGATTCTCTGATTAACCCTGCCCAGGTACTTGAAGATCTTGGAGAGCAATGAGAGCCCTTCTTCCCAGTCTCCCCAAAAGGCAGCTCTGAGGCCTCGGGGGCCAGTTATATAGAGTGTATCTTCTTGTCAGACTTGTCCAAGCCACAGATGCCCAGGGCCAGGAGTTGACCTCAAGCTCTAATGAGTCCCCTGGGCCTGGAGCAGTTTCCCAGCCTCAAACTATTGACATCTGGTGTTGGATAATTCTTTGGTGTGACAGTTGTCCTGTGCACCACAAGGTACTGGGCAGCTCCCCTGGTCTCTACCCACCAGATACCAGTGATAATATGTCCATTCCTATTTGGACAATCAAAAACATCTCAGACATTGCCAAATGTTCCCAAATCCATCCTCACTGGAGACCCACAAGCATGGAATATTAGAGCAAGGAATATTAAAGCAATATTAGAGCAAGTTCTGGAGCAGAGCTTCCTACATTAGTTTAGATGAGGAGACCACTTCCAAGATTCTGTAGCACTGTTGCTAGTTACTTGTGTGTGCTCTCATACACATATTCAAGACACAAGGATCCAGGTGGTCATTCTAAACTGCAGAGTGACTACGCACATTGCACAGCTGGGAAAAACAGGCCCAGAGAAAAGAACAGACCTGAGTAAGAACCAGAGGGTAAAGGGACAAAGCGGCACTTGGGCTGGGAACGCCCCCTCCAGGTCCCTCTTCACCTGACCTCCTGAGACTCAGCCCCTGACTGCCATTCATGTCCCTGTCCCTTCCCATGCGCACTCTCAGTGCCTGAGTCCCCCAGTGATTTCCTGCTGCAGCAGCCTGTGTTATAGTCCCAGCAGACTGCACAATATCCTCATGAACCCCAGCCATCTTAGGGTCCTGGAATTCGTGTTTGGGTGGGAAATGTGTTGTATAGTGCTCCTTCCCCTTCCCTGGAGAGCACCTCTCCTGGTGCTAGACCCTCTCTGGTACCCACATTCTCACCTATGCCTCACTTGAATGATCGACATCTACACGGTCCTACCTGAATTTCCAGTTCTCATCCATCTCCTTGTGTGCTTTGGCTCAGATTGCCTTGCTGTGAATCCTAGTTCTACTTCTTACTAAGTTTTTGACCATGAACAAGTCTCTTAACTCTCTGGTTGCCTGATCTGTAAAATACGCCTATAAGATATAGGGACATTTCCTAGCACACAGAAAGCTCCCTGTGTGTTCACTGAACAAATACCAGTGGAGCGCCTGCTGTGTATGTAGGGCTCTTCTAACTACAGGAGCTGCAGCCAGGAGGAGGTCAGGCAAAGGCTCTGCCCTGATGAAGCTCACAGCCTCATGGATTGGGAGCTTCACTCATCCAGCTTCACCCAGATGCTGCCTGAAGGAGTTACGGGATGAGTAACATCTCTGTGATCATGAGAGAGGGTACACCGTAAACCTACAGCAGACATGCCTCCAGGAGGAGGCAGATATTCTTGGTCATGAAGAAGGGCCTGTCACCCTCTCATTAATTATCCCCATCCCTGCCCTCCTGGATCCTGAGAGAGTAGGAGTAATTGCAGGGTGTTCAAGGACCTGCCTGAAGGGATACTGAGTGATCCAGGAATGAGGGGGCCCAAGCCGTGTGTGTCATGCTGACTTGGGCTGTGGGTGTCTTGTGGGGGTGGCAGCACTGAAGATTTCTGCTACAGCTGAGACAAGCTCTGGCCACCCTCAGAAATGGTAAGAAAACCCCTGCCTGGGAGAAGCTGCTGAGAGCCAAGGCTCCTGGGTTAATGTTACTGTGGACAGGGACATTAAGAAGTGACTCTCTTCTCTGGATCGCCTCCTTCCTTGTCAAATGAGAGAGACAATAGTGTCTCATTTATCACTCCAGTGGAGGCCTCTCTATCCATGTTGGGGGCACAGAGATGAGCATTGCAAGTGAGCTCACTGCTCTAGGGGAGTTTACTATTTGGAAGAGAAGAGTGGCATTAACTTGATAGAAGTTCCAACCTTCTCTGGAAAACTGGGGAAAGTACTGTGAAAGGAGGGTTTGGGAACAATGAGACTATGTCACAAGACCCCTATCTAGTCTGCAAGGCCAAGGGAGGCTTCTCTGAAGAAAGGACACTCCAAGCCGTAGGCATGAAAATGAATATAAGATAGAGGTAAAGAGGAAGGAAGGTTGTGGAAGCAGAGAGAACGGCAGGTGCAAAGGCCCAGGGAGGTGGAGAGCATCGCATACAAGGTGCTCATGACTGAAAGTGAAGATGCTGAGCATACCATAAGGCAATGAATAGAAGCCAGGGGAGAGATTGTGTGTGTGTGTGTGTGTGTGTGTGTGTGTGTGTGTGT
>NDGN011478220.1:0-29780 GCA_002564285.1 Tympanoctomys barrerae
ATCTCCCCAGACCCCCTTGTGGAAAATTTTATCACATTATTTCTCTGAAAACACCTTCTGTCTCCTCTTTTAGTACTTTCTGGAACTCTGGATGTGAGATACACTTGATTAATTTTGTTCATTATTTCATCCTATTAATATTTGTCTCTACTTACGCTTCCTGGCCACAAACATTTTGTAAACATTCTATTAATTTTTCATGATCATGTTTCCAAGTGCTATTTGGAATATCTAAGTGCTATTTCCAGTTCTTTACTAATTTTTACTTCATCCTACTTACTTTCACACATGGAATGACAGTTCATCTCTCTAAATATTATTTCTTTAAATATGTACATATATTTTAAAGGAATTTCTAAATTTGCAGCCATCCCTAAGTAAATCTCTCACTAAATCATTTTGCGTATCATTTTGCCCTACTTTCTAGCCTGTATCTTATAATATCATGTGATAGATTTAGATCAGAGCACAACAGTACGAATGGCTGTCATCTGTAATTTATTCTCATCCTATCAAAATACTTTAAGGCACTGTGTCCAATCATATTGGATTTTGACTAATAACCTTAAGGAACAGTTATCTGGTCTTAGCAAAGGGGATCTCAAAAGGGTTTTCTTCTGACATTGGACATGTTCTCAAAGAGTCATTCCATTGTGAATATTCACCAGGCAGTAACATTCTAAGAAACAGTTATAATTTTTCAATATTAGACATTAACTTAAGATAGAGTCAAAATAGCACTTAAAGTAGGACGAAAAGAGAAATAATACAATGTTTCTGATGGATGTTATATTATATATTATGAAGCTTCTCTGAAAAGAAGAAATCTCCACTTTTTGCCCCATTTTAGTTCTAGCATAATTTTAAAAATAGTATTTCTCTGATTCTTAAAACAGAACATATTTATGGTAAAACCTTCAGAAATATAGGACTATACAAAAAGAAAATGAAAAAAATGAGAAATTACTCCTACAATCATTTTATGTTATATTTTATATCTATGTGTACAATGGACACTATAGATAATTTAGAAAGTTGGGTGCTATTTTGTCAGCATACAATTAATATTTTTAATGTCATTAGAATATTATTTCAAGGTACAACATGCAAGCTTATGGATACAAAATAATCCATATAATCAATCTCCTGTTGCTCATATTTAGGTAGTTTCCAATTATTCATTATCAAAGTAATGTTACAGTAACAAGAGATATCTTGTTACAGAAATCATTTTACACAACAGTTATTCCATTAACATAATACCTAAAGCTAATTTGGTTGAATGTGAGGGATTAATATTTTTAAATCTCTGATACCATCCTGTCTTCCAGTGAGACCATTCTAATGTACAGCAACGGAGATGTGCTAAAGGATCTGTTTGCCTAACACTTCTTTGGAGTAAATTATTCCATTTTTAGCCATTTGATCAGTTTGCACATGATGAATTTCTGTCAACCAATGTCAAATTCAAAGGAGTTAAAGTTAAATTATAGCACACCAGTAGGAGTTCCAAAGAAGGTTAAAAATATAAACACTCCTAATTATACCTTGCTTTTATACATACTTCTTAAGTGTGCACTGAATGTTTTTAAGATGTCAAATTAATTTCCATCCTTGTCTCCATTGTTAAAATTACAGCTACATGATGCGTATGCCATATATACTGCCTACATCATTACTAGGTTTTTTTTTATTTTTACTCATCTTATGGAATAAAAAAACAAAATATAGCAATAATATTCAAATAATTTTATAAAGACTACTGTGTGAACAGGAGTGTTACTGAACTAAAATACTGGCAGACAAGCAGCACTAACATGCCATGTTTTAAAACAGTCTTTTAGCTATGAGTGCTCAGCAGTTTAGTGATGTTACTGCCCTGTACACAAAAGCACAGTGATGCCTCACCAAGCACAAGGAACCCGGGTAATTTCACTGATGCACCAGTTCCCATTGCTTTGACGCACAGCAATGTTAAACCTGTTTCCATAAGTGTTTGCCAATTGCTGTTCTTTGTGAGTTTCCAATGTAGGTCCTTTGCCTATGTTATATTGCAATGGGCATATTTTGCTTTTAGAATTAAAGTTGCTATTTACAAATTCAGAGCTAAAAAAGTCTGTCATAGTTGATTTGGATTTTAAAAAAAAGCATAGTTGGCCATATGTCTCCAGTCTTTGTTTACAGTGTGCGTGTGTTTGTTTTAGATGTGCAGACAATCTTAACTTCCACGTATATAATCATTATCACAATGTTTTCTGTACATTTTTATGCTTTATAATATTAAGATGATCTTATTTGACTAGCTTCTTCTTCCTCAAGTTCATTATCAGGTGAGGAGGGAAATAAAGTAATTCTTTGATTACATAAAAGTAATGTGACTACATTTGCTCTTATAGCTTAATTCAAAAAGCACTCAACATTATTCCAGTTAGTAACCAATTAATCCAGCATTATTTTTGACTGATTTTTTTCCTTCCAAATTGAAATTCAGCCTTATGTTTATATATCTATATTTGATATAGGATCCCACTAGGCAGTTTGTACTGGTAGAGACCCTCCTATTTTCAGCATGCCCAGTGCTGGGATTACAGGCATGCACCACCATGCCAGGTCTGTGTGGCTGGCTCAGCATACCCACGGGCAGGGCTGGTGCGGCATGCAGTGTTGGGAGTCAAACTCCAATCCTCATGCTTGCCAGGCAGGCATTTAGAATGCTGAGCTATCTCTCTGGTCCTATGTTTATATGCTTAAACCTGTAGCTTTCTCCTCTTTAATTGTTACTCCTTTGAGTTTTCTGATTGCTTTTTTGTGCATGTAATGTAACTAGAATTACGGGGATTTATTTTTTTATTATAGTAATGTGAAAATCTTCCAACATGCTAGTATACATAGTTAAAAATTGTCAGGCTTCATCACTGCCCCTTGCCTTTTTACCCTATGTCTCCCCATCTTTGGCAAGATAATTGTTCAGGGAGTATCAAAATACATTCTTTATACTAGAAGAATTATTTTCATGTTTTAATAAATTTTCATAGTTCAAAATCCAAGTTTTTACTATGCTGGCCCAGGCCTTGGGGCTCATAGAGACAGTGAAGTCAAGCCCAGCCTGGGATATAGCTAGAATGCAAACCAAAACAAACAGAAAATGAAATAGATCTTCTCACCATGATAATAGAGCTTCAGTGCTTACATACTTTTTTTTCTTTTTTGTTTCTTGATGCTTAGATCTGCATATCTATGCATTTTCTTCTTACCTGTCTCCCAGTTCACTCTTTCTGGGCTAGCGAAATCTATACAGTTCTGACTTATACTTACTATATTTTTCAGTGTTCAAATTGCCTTTTAACATTTATATTTTCTAATTCTCTGGTAACATTCTCCATCTTTTCTTCTAATAAATCTCTCATTGATATTTTAATATCTGTGCTTGACAGTTCTAATATTTGGATCTTTTATGTCTGATTTTATTGTTTTCATCTTCTTTGTTTAAGTTTTTTGTCAAAATGGTCAGATTTTTTTAATGTAACATTGGACATCATACATAAATAATTTGAAGTGTATTATCTATCTCCAGAGAGGGTTAATTTTACATTTTACAAATAAGTAAGGCAATAGTGAATCACCCTGATCTATTTGATTAAAATTAATTATACTGAATCAAATCTGGGATTATTTTTCCTTGTGAGAGCTGTAACTTTTTAAAGAACCTCAATTAAAAACTGGGGTATAGAGTTTGGGAGATAGCGCCACGATCTAAGTGCCTGTCTGGCTAAAGCAAGGACCCAGATTCGATCCCCAGTACCATGTACCGTACTGTCCCCTCATGCTGTGCTGGGCCAGCACACAAGCCTGCCATCGAGACTGTACGTGAGGGCGCACTCCTATAATCCCAGAGCTAGGGAGACTAAAACAGGAAGATCATTATGAGTCTGAGCTGCATAGCAAGACACTGTACCAAATCAATCAATCAATTAATCAATCAATCTTTAAAAAAATAAAAAAAAATAACTGGGGTGCTTGTCAAGGCTTCTCCTCTGTGCGGGCCCTCAGCTCTAGTTTGCACCATCCTCAGCTCCACAAGGTTGCCCAAAGTGTACCTGGCTCCTTAGCTCCTCGCATGGCATTTTCTGTGAAAACGTTCGCTTCTCAGCCATCACCGGAACATCTAAGTGGCCCATGCCTGACGGTGGAAGAGGTACCAAAGGTAGGGTCCCTATCACCCCTCTTCTTCAGGTGCTCTCTTCTCTAAGATTTTGGCGTCATAGTCCTTGCTACCTTAGTAGCTATTCAGCGGCTTCTAACAGGTTTTGTTGCTTTTGCCATTCAGTTTGTTTTTCACATGTTGGGTTGGTTTAAAAATAAATATTCTAATGCAGCCATAAAAAATTTCATTCTCTTTTCTAATTAATTAATGTCTGGTTTTGTTTTTACTAATTCATTTATTTTTCTTTAATGGTTTACTAGAGGCCTTTTTCTTCACTTTCCTGAATTGTATATTTTATCTGTGTAATTTCTATATTACTTCCAACATTGCCTTCAACATAAATTAATTCTGAACTTGTTAACTATCCATGAATAGTAACCAGCAAAAGCATAAAACCTGACTGAATTCTGCTCTTACAATTATTCCATAAATATTTAATGATTTTCTTGCTATCTGGCATCAATTATCCATTTCCTACTTTTTAATAGCACTCAGATTTAGCTCAAGTGTCTGCTACTCTCCCTCTAGCTAAAACTGCTTTGAGGAGAAATAATCCCACCCCAACTCCAATTTTAAGCTCTGCATTAGTTTAAATTAACTTACATGTTTTATTTCCCTGGCCATATTAATTGGTTCAAGTGCATACAATGATCAAATCATAGTCAGTGAGCATAATCTTAACATAACGGTTTTGCTTGTAATCCTAAAATAGGGCTTCTCTTTTTCTCTCCTACATGTGAGAGAATACATCAAGCATTATTTTTTTTTTCAGCCTTCATCTTGCAATCACAGAGGAAGCTGCCAAGGACTACTAGCATGACGCATCATGGAACTGGACAGGGCTAAAAGAGTCACAGAGCAATTGACCTGGAGCCCTAATTAAACTATGCTGGAAGCCCACCCTCCAGCTGGACTTTCAAGTTGCTGGGCCAATAAATTCCCTTTATTATTTAAGCCACTTTGAATTTAATTGACTTTTCCTTCACTCACAGCCAAATGCATTATAAGTAATACATTTGGTTACCTAACAATCACTTTGTTAAGATGGTTATACGGAGGAAAAAAGGGAAAAAGAATAGATTTATGTTCTGAAGATCATTTTCACTGACCCATTCCATCAAAATGTAAGCCACTTGTTTTTAGTATCTGGAATTTTTTTCACTTTTATTATCTGTCCAGCAGACTAATACCTGGCACTGTTCAATTAATAGTCAAATACATGTTGAATAAGAGAATAGTTATACATTTGAGTAATATTTATGTCTAAAAGTATTATTATGAACTTTCAAGTAATAGAAAGAAATATTTTCTTAGTGTATAAAATATTCCAAACTGGTGACCAACAAGAAAGGTCAGTAGCCATATGGTCTCATTCAAAAAAATGCTTTGTTGCTAAGATATGGCAGATTAAAGTGTATATATATATATTAAGTATACACTTCAAATATTTATAACAATAAATCTCATGATGTATGCTTTTGTAAAATATTAATAAACATGAATGGTGAGAATATATGATAAAAATAAATGAATTTATTATAAAATATATAAATGACTCTAGGTTTACTTCCAGCTCTAAAAGTAGCATGACTTCATGATTCTAAACGATTCTTTTCTCATCATAGTCGTCAAAGCCGTGAACTTCTTCAGCCTGTCTTTCTGGAAGCCTCCATGGCTCACCTCCTGGCTTTGGCTCTGTAATGACACTCAGGTCTGGGATTTGCATGTACAATGACCAGGGCCATTTTGGAAGGGACCTAAATTCAGCTAGTTCAAAACAGCATGAATCAGTCCTTGTCCACACCTGAAGGAAGACTCCCACAAGATCCAATCAGAGATAAGAATGAATGTGGTGGGCCTTGTGAGTCCCATCAGACATATTTCACGCTAGAGCAAAAAGTCAAACTAAGATGCATTCAATGACATGGACAGAGCTAGGAGAGTAGGAAAAGGAGCAATGTGACTGCACAGTGTCTTTACAGGCAGGCACAATCGTTGCTCTTGTGTTTTTCCTTGGAGAATGGTCTGCATCTCCACCAGACTGGTAAGAGTAAATGCTTGGCCCTCAACGTGGTTCCCACCCCAACATCTGCCACTAGTAAAGAGATAAGAGGCAGCTGCCAGGAAACGACTATGGGGACTTACAGTCACAGCACTGGATGGGGGAGGAGTGACAAGGGCCCTGGGTGGCAGCACGGGTGGCAGCCAAGTGGCAACTTGAATGCCAGATGGGAGGGCGTCACGTCCTGCCCTCTGGCAAACACAGAGCTCATTTGAGGGAACTAAGGAAGCCCTTCGCTTCTCAAATGGACATATGGTGCCAAAGATGAAGATGTAAAATTCTACTCTGGAAACTGGTGAATCAAACCAAAATAGTTCTTACTTAAAGAAGAAGTATAAATAAATGAACTCTCAGTTATGATTTTCTAATGCAAAGACAGAAGCTTCCACGGGAATCCAAAGAGGAAACTCCCCAAATGAGTTCCATCAGTTAAGCCCTTTCCTCGAGACAGCCTCACCCCGATTCCTTTAAGATTCATTTACTTTTCTCAGCATTGATTTTCCTCTTTGTTACCTCTGTTCATCTCAGTTATAAACCTTTTCCAAGGTGACTAACTAGTGGGGAACAGCATTTCCTATCCGCCACATTCTTGTAGACACAGTAATGGATTCCTTCAAGTAGCAAATAACTACATTAATGCTACCAAGGCACTCTGAAACCAAGGCAGTTGAAAAGATGTCATTGTGAATTAACACAACAGGCAGACGGAATCTGGAAGAAATTCTTTCCAAATTATTTGGACATGAAAAAGGAAGTAGGTCAGAAAATTATGACCTCTGCATATTTCACCGAGAATGCACCCTCATTCCAGACAACTAATTGCAAGCTATGGAAGATGAAAGTGTAAAGAGAATAGCTTGAAAAAGTCACTCTCAGAACTTTTCCTCTGCAGATTCCATGAATAGATGGGCAATCATCACCAGGGGACCTTCGCAACAGCTTGTGCACTGGTAGCAGTAATTAACAGGACCCTACACAATGTAATCTCCTCAAACACTGTCACCATTTCTTATTTTTTTCTTCAAATTGTGATTATTTCTTACTAACTTCCTTGGCTTAAAAGATATATTTAATCTGCGCTACTTCTGTTCCCTGTATATCAAAGAAAGATAGAAAATAATTACAACCTAGGAAGCCACAATGAAAAACATTTCTATAAGCATATAATCTTGCTTTAAAAGTAGGAAAGCAAATAGAGGCAACTAAAAATATTATATCCTTGATTTCCATATTCATTACTGCCATACAAAAGCATATATGTGGTAGTCACCGTAATAAGCCCTTCATTTTTTACTGAATGTAAAACAGTCCAAGCATAAATCCTTTTAAAAAGGGATTTTACTCAGATATTTAAAAAAAAAAACTATTTTCATTAGAGGCCTCAAATTCTAGAAGATGAAACCTGGAAAGTTATGAGATTTTTGTAATAAGACAACAAAGCAGTAACCATTTTTAAGGATGGCCTATGAATACTATATTCCTAGAGAAAAAACGTATGGCTGTACTTTTAGCCCATGGGCTTGCTGTTGGCAGAACACTGCTTTTATCTACAAGGGAGGGGAGTCAGTTTTTGTTACACAAGATGATTCACAAATGATCTGGACTAAATTTCTAATTTTGTGTACATTTGAGTAGCAAGGTAATTCTAAAAGTTGTTCCAGGGGTTGGGGAGATCGCTTAGCCATCTAAGCACCTGCCAGGCAAGGGCAAGGACGCGTGTTCAATCTCTGGTACCGCACATAGTTCTGGCCAGGGAACCCCTGAAGCACTGTGCAGGCAACAAAACTGGGCACAGTGGCACATGCTTGTAATCTCAGCACTAGGGAGGCTGAGACAGGAGAACCACTACTAGTCTAAGCTACACAGTGAGAGCTGTATTAAATAAATAAATAAATAAATAAATTTAAAAAATTTTAAAATTGTTCTAAAATACGCATTCAGTTAAAAAATGTAGGCTGAGACAGCAATTAGTGTTCCAAACCACACCTGCTCAGGTGTACCTAGTACAAATTCCCATGAAGGGCTTTTTGCAACGCTTTTAAAAGTGTGTAGGGCTGGGGAGACAGCTCAGTGGTCTAAGTGCCTACCTGGCATATGTAAGGACCCAGGTTCAATCCCTGGTACCACACACCGTGCTGGCCACACACACCTGTAATCCCAGTGCTGGGGAGGCTGAAACAGGAGGGTCACTGAACTGCATAGTGAGACCCTGTGCCAGTTAAATAATTAATTAATTAATTAATTAATTTGCAGTGTACATACACGTGCATGTGCGTTCAAAACCCGTTTTCAGATCGATCTATGTTGCTCCAGTAAGTACCCTGGATCAGTTCAATAGAGCTGCTCTAGACACCTCAACGGTAGAAATTCACTGACATCTAGAAGTGCACAGACATCTAGAAGTCCACAACCAGCGTATCAGCAGCTTTGGTTCTTTCTATGAGCCAAGTAAAGAAAGAAAAAGTGCCACGCTCCTTGCGACCTCTGGTCATTTGGTGCAATGTCAGGCATGTTTTTGGCTCGGAGAAGTGTCACGCTGTGCTGGTCTTCACCTTCTTCATTTCCCCCTTTTTATAAAGACATCAGTCAGGTTAAGATCCACCTGAAGATCTCATGTTAGCGTGATTACTTCTGTGAGGGCTTTATCTCCAAATCAGGTCACTGTCTGATCTCCTAGAGATTACAACAGCAGCGCTTCCTTGCTAGGGAGACATAATTCTCCTGGTACATGCTCCCCTCCAGGAATAAGGACGTGGAATAAAAGAGGCAAAGGCAAGCTTGCACACTTAACCAAACCAGACATCTGTATTGTTTTATTTCTTCCTTTATTTCTTCCAGCACATAGGAATATTTTGATTCTTTCCATAAATTGAGACACCATGTGGACTAGTGTTTGGAAAGCAAAAATTGTTGATTAACTTTTTAAAATTCGGTTTTCATAAGATTGAACAGACACCACACAGATGCAGCCCAGAAACTGGCTTTACTGTGTAGCTACCATAAAGAAAAACTAACATTTTAATGGTTTCCTTTGCTGATACACTAAGACCACCTCAGACACTTTCAGAGGCTAATATTTTTATTAAATATTCAAGTTATTGTGACTACAAAATTTTGTCTATCTATTAACCATATTGTAGATCCAAAGAAAATCCTGAGACATGGCTTCCCCTTTGGGTGAATGAGGTCCTGCTACAGGGTCACCCTCCTTTCACCCTCACTGGGAATCACCTGTTACCAAAAATAGGTCCTCAGTGCTTCATAGAACCTAAAAGCAAGTTTAGAATCTGTCACACAGATCAAGAACTATTGTTTTTCATCAGGCCCTTACCATCATCATCCTTAAGACACTCAAACAAAAATTATGTTGTTTTGGAATTTCACTTAAAATGCAATGTATAATTTCACTTGTGTAACTGTCTCCTTTTTTCCCTTTCAGTCTTTGTATGTTTTCAGGCGATGACTGCCCCAACCATGCCTTTAAATCTAAACATCAGAAGACATACTCTGATAGGACATGTGTTTATCATAATGAATCATTTAGTATTTCAATATGATCTTTTTTTTCTAAAAGCTTCAACTCAGGCTCCCGGTGCCCAGGCGGGTGCGACCGTGGAGCTGCAATCTCCAGGTCAGGCAGGGGCGCCCTCCCAGAACCACCAGATGAGGTCTCTGCTCTAGGACAGTGGAATTAGGAGAGGCTCCTTTAACTCTCCTCTGGGATTTACCCCCTTCAGGAAGACAGGGAGAGCACTCTCACGGGAAACCAGGGCTCCCGCACCTCTCTGCGCAACGTCCCTTCCACCAACCCCACACAACTCATGGCCAGGATTGAGTCCTGTGAAGGAAGGGAGAAGAAAGGCCTCACTGAGGCTACAACTGCAAATTCCTGCAGCTGAGGGGCCGGCTTTTTTCTAGTCTTAGCAGCTCACCTCTTAGATTCCATGATGGTTCTGCACCTTTCCAATAAATCCCTCTGTGGACCTCCCAGCATCAACTTGCTTGTGCTCGGTCTCATTATGCAAGCTGAAGCACAGAGCTGTGCTAGCAGGGAGGACAAGGAAGGTAGAGGCCATCTGTGTTACAGTCACCACCTCGAAGACCTCGCTGAAGGTCAGCAGTGCCTGTGCTGTCAGTCTCGCTTGCTGGATTAGTGCATAGGTAATATTTGGGGGAATTTGTATTTTCTCCTGTAAGTAACCTTCTGGGTGTTTGATACTAAAACTTCTGGCCAGATGAGAAGTTTCTAAAACTGTGGTTACAGATATTAAATACAAGTCTTTAGCTGCTGCTAGTGACTTCTTATCTAGAGGATGTACTATCCAAGAAAATGTTGTCTCACTTCAGATCCCATTTGATCCCAGAAACATTTCAAAATTCACTAGAGAATCATAAGGAAAAATATTTTTTAGAGAAAAAGATGCAGACATAAAAAGGAAGCACTTGAAACGTAAAACTAAGGTTTAAGCAAATTTTTATTTTACACATTGCAGATTTATTGCATTTTAAACACGCTGGCTTTGAGCTGCGGGAAGGCCTTTGGGTTAGCCTTTGGCTAAATGGCCCGCACATGTGTTTATAATGCACGCTACCGCGGTCTGGGAACCCAGTCCCTGGGGTACGCGGTCAGCCCTTTGCCTCCCTGAACTCTCGCCTGGAGGTCATGGGAAAGGGGGTCCTTGTTTGGATTTTCTCCTTCCCAGGTCCATGTTTCCCCCCACCAGCTACCGGTGAGTAAACAAACTCATGCCCGAAGATGGGGGTTGGCAGACCTGCTGGGCTCCCAGCACCAGACCTGTGGCCAGCGCACCCGGCCAGGCCCAACTGCCCGCTCCGCTGCTGTTTCCTGGGCCTGCTGCAGCCCGGCTCCCCGGGCCAGGTAGGGCTCCCTCCTCCCCGGGAGCTGGGACAACAATTCCTCCTCAATGAGCTGAAGTTCTCCAGATGGCAGCACGCGCTCGTCATGCAAATTCTTGGCAGCAGGGAGCCTGTCAAGTGGCTACTGCTGCTTATTGTTACCGCGCTCCCCACCCCCTGCGCACAAACGCAGAAGAAATACCATCTGTCGACTGCGGGGCGAGCAGCGCTTTCCAAGTCGCATCCTAGTGGGGCGCGCAGGCACCCAAACCCGAGCTGCTCTGTGCCCCGCGGGCCGGGCCGGGCCCTCAGACAGCCCGTCCTCCTGCTCTGCAGAGGGGCAGCTGGCTGGCTGATTTCTCATAAAATATTTCTGTAACGAAAATGACAAAAACCTGTGCTGCATCTTCCCTTAGATTCTGGAAAAGGAAGATGATGAACTGAATGAGCAATGCGTCTCCTTAGCTGGTGAGAAATGCTAGGAGCGGAGGGTATGTGGTTAAAGCACACACAGCGGAAGTGAAAAAGCACAGCCTGAAGTTGCAGGGCCAGCTGAGACCTATGACTGCTTGCTGGTTTCCTTCCCTGCTGTCTCACATGCATCCTCTTTCCCAACATGACGTACTTCCATTAGACATAAAAATTTTACTTAGGAATGAAAGCTGTCACTCAAAAGGTTACAAAGGAAGATGGACTATTCATCTATCTTTGGATTCTGAGACCGTAATAGTCATTTAATAACTTTCCTCTTGTTATTTGGTTTTGGTCATAGAGATGAAGGCAAATGGAAACAGTACTCTGCTGAATCAGTTCTGCATTCTAAATGTTTTCATGGTAACTATGGCCTCACTTAACTCACATTTGCCTGTATCTATATAAATCTCGTGTGTGTGTGTGTGTGTGTGTGTGTGTGTTGAATTTAGCCTGAGCCCCCAAGATACAAGCATTATCAAAACCTACATAATCTTTGCCTTTCAAAACTACCTTCCATATGTTTCCTTGATTAACATCTCTGAAAAAGTCTCTTCTTTGTTTTGTATGTGTTTTAATCTGAATTTTTTTTATATTGAAGGATAAATTGAAGCATTCTTGACCCTTTTAGATAATGTCACTGATCTGCTCATGGGATGTCACTTTTCTTACAGGGCTTCATTCCAGGTGTCTCTCACTGCCTCCAGAGGAGTGTTTATCTTGGTGGATAAATCTGAGAATGGCTGGGCTTACCCTGCCTTGTTCTGCCCTTCTTCCTCCAGGGTCTTGCCTGCCTGCTGTATGTTAGCCTTCTGTCACTGTGGCAAATACCTGAGATAAGCAAGCTGATGGGAGAAAGGCTTTGACTCATGGTTTCAGAGCATTCAGTCCGTGGTCACTTAGCCACAATGCTATGGATCTGAGGTAAAGCAGAGCGTCACGTGGGGGCCGCTCTGTGGAGCAAAGCTCTTCACACTGTGGAGGTGGGAAGGAGAAACAGGCAGAAGAGAATTCACGATCCCACCATCCCCCAAGAGCATGCTCCCAGGGCCCTTACTTCCTTCTACTGGGCTACACTTCCTGAATTTTCTACCACCTCTTATTAGTGTCATCACTGAAGGGACAGAGCCTTCAACATACAAGCCTGTGATGAACACTTGAGATCAAACCAAACACCTGCACAGTCTACCTTCTCTCCTGCTCAAATATGTGTTCCCAGTGGGCACTGGCTCAAGGTGGAGACTCTGCTTACCTGGTTTTCAGTTAGCAGGCCCCTTTTGTCCTCCGTATTAACATTTTCTGATGCTATAATAATCAGTACCAAAACTTAGACCTCTGCCTAGGTGTATCCCTCCTTTTATTTTCCAAGGATGGACTAACTTTTTTTATTGGAAACCTCCTAAAAGATATCCCCGATGGTGGTAAATCTGGGTTTCACGGGTTCTATTTACATATGATACTTTCTTTTCTGATAATAAGCACAAACACTTCCCATCCCTTAATTAAACATATGATATTGTAACAAACAGATCTTCCTTTAGATGTGTGGAGAGTTTCTCTGAGGTGTACATCCAGTAGTTGGCTTGTTGGATGATAGTTTATGAATATTTCCTTGTACTACATGCCATTAAATTGTTGTCCACAGTGACCGCATCACCCTACCTCTTCCAGTAGTTGATGCTCTAAGCACTCATTATTCCAAGGCTGCTTTTAGGTTGTGATAAAATATCACATGAGTTCAATTAGTAAGCATCTGTTCACATGCTTATTATCTATCTGATTTGTATCTCAATACTTTTGTGAAGTCTTAGTTACATATTTAATCCATGCTTTACTTGATTTGTAGACTTTGTTATTTGTTTTCCAGCTGCCAATGTGCACATATGTGTGTGACATGATAATCACTTGTTTTTCACTTTATAAATATCCTCGTTCAGTCTACATTTTTGCCTATACAATCTTTGCCTTTATTAGATAAAATGTTCATATCTGTGTATTGCCAAATATATTAACTGCTTTCTTTCTCTTCTTTTTTGTGCTTTGGGATATTTATATGGATTACCAAAATGAGATTACAAATTTAAATTTATGTATTTTTTCTACAAAAGTTTTAGATTTTGCCTTTCAAATTTATACCTTCAATTCATTGAATATTTTTTAATCTCCTATAAAGTATAAATTTCAATTTATTTTTCTTCAGGCGGTACCCTAAGTTTTCTATTCATTATACTAAAGAGTATATCCTTTCCCTATTATTATATTATGTCAATTATATATATATTTTTACCCACTTTTGGGCATGTTTCATTCTATTAACTACTTGTGTGTTCCTGTACCAATGGTGCACTTTTTCTTTTATGTATTTATTACAGGGTCTGCAAGGCCTCACTACACAGATTGGACTCATAGTGATTCTCCTATTTTCAGCCACCCAAGCACTGGGATTGCAGATGCGTGCCACGACCCCCAGTCTCAGTTGCCATCTCAGCGTGCCACAGGGCTGGGGTGGGGCGGGGCCAGCACAGCACACAGGGAATCGAACCCCGGCCACTGCACTCTAAGAGGCACTTTAGTCTGCTGAACTATCTGGCCGGCCCTCAATAGAGCATTTTTAGCAATAATTTTTGTAGTATATCTAAGTTGCTCTTTGGACCAATATTTTCTTGACTCCTTTAAGCAAATTAACTATTCATAGACATTTATCTTTCTATATAAATTTTAATATTAATTTTTAAAGTTACTTATAAATTTTGCTGGAGTTTTTACTGGCTTGATATACATTAAATTATGAAAATGTTATGTGCACATAATATGAAATATATCCATTTAATGAAGTTCTTTCTTCTTTCTTTCTTGCTTGCTTGCATTCCTGGGCTAGAGAGTGAATCCAGGTCCTTCACAAGGACCCTAAATCCCAACCATTTTTTTTTCTTTTATTTTTAGTAAGACTTTTGCTGTTGTTGTTGTTCCTAGTATTGGTACCAGGAATTGAACTCAGGACTTCACATGCACCAGGCAGGTGCTGTGCCACCTATATCCTGGCCCTTTTCCTGGTATTTTTAGACAAGGTCTAGCTAATTCATTAAATTCCCAAGGTGAAGCTTGAAGTTGTGACCTGCCGCAGCCTCCCAAGTGCTGGAATTACGGTGTGCAGCACCTTGTCTAGCTTATTCAAGTGTCCTTGGAGAGATGGGAAGGGAAAGCAAAGAGAAGTTAGGTACATTATGTACCAACTTACAATGAGTAAAATCAATATGTATTGCAAACATGTACCAATAAAAACCACCCAAAAAACAGCACAATATATTATCTCCACCTTGCTATTCTTTGCTTTTCCTTGCCTATTTTATAATTTAGAGATGCTTGTAATATCTTACCATTGGGATTGGAGGCCACCTCTTTGTCTGTAAGTGGAATGTGTCAGGGACATCTCTGTTATTTACTATGGGTTTTCCTCATATAGTTTTGCCATACCTGGCACTACTTGTGAATTGACATGGTGACAGCCAAAAGCATAAAGTCTTGCACTTTTGAGTAGGTCATTGCAAAACAGTCAGTGAACTAGCCTCAGAATATGTTAGCCAAGAATGATAGAGACAGAGGCTATAGTCAGTAATGGCACCAGGCCAGTGGGTGAGTTGGCGGGAGGCCTTAGGATAGGTGATGGCTTCTGCCTTGAAGGCTCTCAGAACCCACGTAGGGACTGCCCACTGGCCTGGCCCAGCTTTGAAGCACCAGTGATCTGCTCCTCTCCATCCTCTCTGCACCTTGAAGTCATGACAGTAGCAACAGCCTCTTCCAGCAAGGATTCCTCCAACCACTAGGTCTCCTGGGTCAACACTGCTAGACCTAGATAAAGTCCTCACCAGGCTACCTGGACATGGCACATCTGAGAGGCAGCAGGCATTCACGCTGATAATAAGGCTGTTACCGCTAAGGGTCCAGAAAGCAGGTCTACATATGAAAGCCTTGCCACTGTCAGCAATGAAACTACATACATCTTGGGCCTGGATCAGCAGTTCTGTCCTAGTTGAAAGAAACTTCATCTCCTTCCAATAAAGGTAAAAAAGGGGAAAAGGCTTGCCAATCCTGAAAAGTAAGTATAACCCAGAACAACAGGTGGTAGAGTTTTCAGGCAGCAGGCTACTGGTCTTTATTTTACCACATTTGGTGAATTGGAAAGGCCACCACCATTTTTTTATTTTTTTATTTTTTGCTCCGAATGCCTTCAGGAGGTTTGGCTGGCTTGAGTTGTAGGGATCGAACCACAGCAACATGAGCCTGACTGCTTTGTTGAAGCAGCCACTTAAAGAACTGAGCTATGGGGCAGGCCCCTGCCACTACCGCTTTAAAAGATTTCCTTGACATTTATATAGAGCCTATATATAATACAAAAAAAGCTGCTCTCAACTTCATCTGGACCTTTTAAATATAAAGAGGTTACCAATATACAATAGAGTTTGAAAAATCACATGTCTTGCAAACACCAACTTTATTTTTTTAAAGCCACAGAAAGGCAGTGTCATATGGAATTGACTTTTTGAAGTGAACTTCATTAGACCATCTCTACGAGTGACACTCATCCACATTTATTTAGTGGGTTAAAGCAATGGTCCCTAACCTTTTGGGCACCAAAGACCAGTTTTGTAGCAGACAAGATTTCCATAGACTCAGCACTGTTGTCTTAGTGTGAGCATCAGTAGACTCCATGAATCCTCTCTAATGATTGTTCCTCAATGACCTTTGCTATTTCATTCATTTATCTATCATGGTATGAGCCCAAAGAGGCACATATTTCACCATCTGAACTACAGTCTCCTGAAAGTTCGTTACAAATGTTGTTAGGCACAGGCAGGATCAACTCTTCACCAAGAGGAACAGGCTTCTGAGCTTCAATAATGACATTTTCCATTAAGAATGATGCTCTCAGTGTAGACACATTTGATGAAGTTGTGACCTTAAATAATTGCTTCTGTGCTTTGTGTTCATGCTTTTCTTTTATAAAAAAAAAACCTACCAGGGATTGATTTTTAATGCAGTGCTTAACCTCCATGTGGCAAAGCCATTTTGGTGGCTTCATGGAATACCTTGTCACATTTTTGACAAAGAGTACTTGGAGAATATGGCCCACTTATTATAACGGACCCACAATTTAAGAAGGACTCTGGATATTTTACTTAAATGCAGCTCTTTGGGGCAGCATTAGAATCTTTTGCAGTCTTGTCATTGTACCTTTCTCCCTTTTTAAAGCTTTCCTGTGATGTTTGTTCTTTACTTCTCTTGGCTAAGGTTAGCGAGGACAACCGAGACAAGTGTGTAGTACTGGAAAGAAGTACAAGCAAAAATGACAAAAACTGGGTGGGCCATGAGCAGACTAAAATAAATGCCAGCTTCTGACTTAAACCCTGCCACCAATGCAGCCGTGAAGCTGAACATGTGCCATCACCTCTGTAAAGCTTGCCACCAGATGCACTGGTGTCAGTTCCTGCTCACTGATAGGGTGACTGATACAAGTCTGTGAGCAATTGATTTACTGTGATCTCTAGTTAGACTTCTCTGCCAATGTCAACCTCTATTTGAAGCCACTGCTCAGTGCTGGCATCATTGTCTCAGTCCCAACTCAGCTTATTGGGCATTAGATTCTCATAAGCAAGTTTTGGATGTTTTGTGTTAAAATTCCTAGGAAAGATTATCTTATGAAAATTTGAACATAGCCCACTGAGTTGATGGATAAGGTAAAGGTTCTAATCTAACATGCTCATATTTTAAAGACACTTTCAAATAGTAACTATCCTTTCAAGTGTACATTTTTTTTTCCAGAACCATGGATTGAACTCAGGCCCTTGCGCTTGCCAAGGAAGTGCTTATTCTACTGAGCCATCTCCCAAGCTCCTTAGGTGTACGATTCATTCAAGACTACTGTGTATCTGTAACAGATGAGTCAATTCCTTAATCAAAACATCTAGTCTTATCTAGATGTTTAGAAATTCCTGGCTTTTGTTAAGTGTAAAGGTAATGAAATATGCTCCTGTAAATACCCCCTTGCTAAGATTCTTATGAAATATTATGTTTGGGAATGGAAGTGCTAAGCCGCCTCTCTGAGTAATATGGTGCCATCTGTACTTGTTCAGTGTAGAGGAGATAGGAGGGAAGAGATTGCAAAGGGAGCATGTTAGCACGTTTGTACTTGGGCTTCTGCAGACAAGTTTGTTATGATTGTGGAGTTTTTTTTTTTATTATGTCTATAGGATATGCAATGAGCAATGAGTCCAACTTTTGCAACATGCAATCCCTAGACATTGGAGTGGCTGCCAATGTACAGTAAAGTAATAAAGCTAGCACATTTTGTACAATTTGTGTTGAAATTCATGGGACAGCTTTCCTCTGTGGGGGAATTTTGGGATATGAATTTGTTCAATCATCTCTAAGCGTGACATATGCCTTTATTGTCCAATGAGTGGAAGACAGAGAGAGGTGTGGGGAGAATGGCTCTAGATATGAATTGTTACACATAAAAGACCTTAGATTATAACCATTTTTACATAAACAATTTTATTTATCAGTGCTATGTGCATAGCAGACATGTTCTTACATGAAAATCCTCATTCTTGGTATTCAAAAGTGCCTGAGATATTTAAAAGTAGATGTAGTAGAATAACATGTTTTGCAAGTAGCTTTTTTTAATTGATGGAAAATACTGTCTTTGGAAATAAGATCTATAGATCATCTATGAATTATACAGTTTATACAGTTTCTGTCCTTATTCATTGGGTTGATGTAGGGAGTGGTTGAAGCTGGAAATCAATCACAGTTGCAGAGCTAAGACAAAGCCATCCCTAAGAACACAAAGAGTTCCTCCAGACATGGAAGCCAGCTGATCCAGCTTGCAGTCAGGCTCCTAGTCAGAGAGGCTGAAATTAACATCAACCTCCTGAGTGTATAAGTAAATCCTCTGCAGTCCATAGGTAAGTCCTTTCCTTCCTTCCATCAGGAGAGAAGACTTCCCCTAGCTTAACATTCATTTCTTGTGTTTATTTGCAAATCCTCTTGTTGTTTTTCCCCAGGAACAAGAACTGCACTAGTTTGTGCAAATGGCACCCAAACAGGGTCTCTGGATAAGGAAGAGCAGCGGGTGAAGGGACACTTCTCATTTTGCGCACAGTAGGGGGGAGAGGTACACTGGTAACTGCAATATTCAGCATCGCTGTGCATCAGTGTTGGCAATCATCAGGTGTAATGTGTGGGCCACTGGCTGCCCTGCTGCTGCTGGGACTCCAAGTGTAGGTGCAGCGGTGCCTCATAAACTTTCAATGCAAGAAGCACATACATGAGTGGAGAGGAAAAGTGGGGCGTGCCGCAGTCACGTCCTGCCTACTCAGCCCCAGGCACCCAGGTCTGGAGGTTTTCTAGGGCTAGAAAAATGTTCACAAGATCCTGAAGAAAAAAAGGCTTAAATAGCAAAAAGGAAAAAGTAGTAAAAATAGTAGTCAGTTAAAAATGGGGCAAACAGAGTCTCAAAACCCACAGAGGTATATATACATAGAAGTGATTTTTGCACACTTGATTCCCGTATTTACTTTTCTGGATTTTGGTTAGAAGGGATTTCACAACCACAAAGGGTTCAGGTCAGAGTCCTGTTTTAAAATCAAGTCTCAAGAGGGAAAATAAGGCAGAACAAGAATCCCACTATGCTTCTGAATTGTGTGAGGCTGGCTCAGAGAAGCACAGTGCCTCGGGGTGGCATGCTGGGTGCACGCGGGGTACACACTCTGGGCCTAGGCAGACTCAGCTGGGATTTCCCAGCCACTCGTGCTTTGTCCAGCCAAGTCTGCTGGCCCATGCCACCAACCACAGAACTGGGTGCCTGGGGCTGAGTAGGCGGGACATGACTGCGGCACGCCCCACTTTTCCTCTCCATTCATGTATGTGCTTCTTGCACTGAAAGTTTATGAGGCACTGCTGAACCTACACTTGGAGTCCCAGCAACAGCAGGGCAGCCAGTGGCCAGAGCCAAAGCGGCAAGTGCCTGTGGTCAGCCAGGGGCAGCCATAGCTGCAGAGACTGTGACTGCCTCATTCTCTAGGGAGGGGAATTCAGGCTATGGAGCTCCTCCGTGGCAGTAAGGCAGTTCAATCAAGCTGCCACCTCAGGGCAGCCCTGAGGCAACAGAACAAAAACTGACCCCAGAGATAGAAATCCAAATACTAAACTCAAGGTTATGATGCAAGTTACCTAAAACACTGCTCACATCACCTCAGACTCTCGTATCACTCAACTGGTCATTCTTCCCTTAACAAAAATTCAGAAGGTATACATAAGAAAAGACATCCAAGGATTTGGAGGCTTCTAATACCTATTGGGTTCAAAGATTAAATTGATTATTTAAAGAAAAAGCATTTGAAAGGGCTTCTAGACACAGTGCAGGTAACCTCCAGGTGCGGCAGCTGCAAGTCTACAGGGTGTGGGTGGTATTTCTTGCAGTAGTAGAGGTACTAGACTGCTAACCTGGAGAGGTGCAAAAGGCCATTCTGGATATTTCTCACATTATGTCCTCCCCCATATACCAATCAATTTATGGAATCATGACATATTTCAACAACAATAATTTTAATTGAGCAACAGGTGGTAACGCCAGTTTGTTGAGTCACATGTTAGAAATTCACCTCACAGGGAATAAGGCCTTGTAGAAAATAGGACTGTTTTCTCTCCTTTACAGTTAGAAGCCTTTATGTTTTTCCCTCAACACAGTTGATTTAAAATACTGGTTTTTGGGTTTTTGTCTTTTTGTTTTTTTTACTATTCCTCTCCATTCTCAAGAGAACATCTTGTCTATAGTTGAAAACAATATATTTCTTAAAATTTACATTAACGGGAGTATTTTAAAAGATTACTGAAAAAATATTTCCCATAAATAGAAATTTTGCTCTTTGTCTCAAAAACTGCATATTTCAGTGATGACTTTGGTCTTTTAGAGTTATAGTAAAAAATGTTCTCATTTTAGATTATACAGCTAAGAGACTAAGGAGATAGCTTGGCAGTCTTAGCACCTGCCTGGCAAGTGCAAGAACCCGGGTTCAATCTCTGGTACTACATGTCATGCTGGCCCCGGAACCCTGGGCACACCATGCCAGCCATGGAAACCGGGCATGGTGATGTACACCTCCAAGCCCACACTGAGGAGGCTGAGATAAGAGGATCACTAGGAGTCTGAGCTGCACAGTGAAAAACTGTACCAAATAAATAAAGAAATAGAAGTTTTTTTTAAAAAAACTTAGATTACACAGCTAATAAAATCTATCTTGCTTTAGTTACAGTATTTTTCCCTAACATCATATATAGGATATGCTACTGATTTAAAAACTTTTTATAAGTCTTTTTGGTGTTCTCTTGATTTCTGCTAAGGTTGATTGCCTGCTTTCATTTTGCAGTTATATGGTTTATGGTTGTTTAACGTTGTCTTAAATTTTTCTATGTGTGTGTTTCTTATTTCTATGTGGCAGTAGACATTCTTAAATTTTATTTGGTATAGGAAAACTTTGGTATTTTAACAAACACATATAGTAGTTTAAAATATCTGATATCAATTTCTGTTGGTCTTTTAAAAGGAGCAGTTAATGCTTTTTTAACTCTGATTTTTTTCCTTTTGAATTCTTTAGAATTTCTTTGTTATTGTTTTGTTTTATTTTTTCTTTAAATAAATCTTACATGTTTATATCTGGTAATCTGAATAACGAATTTGAAGATAGTGTCATGTACTACACCAACCATTATTGAATTCCTATTACTTTGTTTAGTGAAAACTTGTATCATTTCTAATGCCATTGCTTTTTTCTATCACTATTTTGCATTCTAAATAAATAAATAAAATATGACCCAGCCGGGGAGATAGCTCAGTAAGTAAGCTCAGGTAAGTACCTGCCTGGCAAGTGCAAGGTCCTGAGTTTGATCCTCAGTATCTGAAGAAAAAAAACCTTTTACCCACTCTACTGAGAGAGTATTGAAACTGGGCATGGCGGCACATGCTTGTAATCCCAGTGTTTGGGAAGCTAAAAGCAGGAGTACCGCTATGAGTCCAATCTACATAGTGAGACCCTGTAGACACTGTACTAAAATATATTTTTTAAAAATGATCTGAAAACAGCCAGGTTTAAACAGTTGCTTAATCTTAATCAAATAGCAGGCTTCATGGTAGCCTCCAAAAAGGTATAAACAATGATAGACTTTTCAAAATTTGGGTCACTTTATCCAACAAAAATATACCCCAAACTGTTCAGATCAACCCTGATTTTCAGACTTTACTTGGTAATATTAATTGACTTTGTCTAGCTCTTAAGATAACTACTCATGATTTGGGTCCTCTCTTACATTCTCAAAGAGTATCTGGCTTCTACCTCTCCAGGGACATTTATGCCAGATGCTAAAACTGCCTTCAGTAAAGTTAATCTGGTTCTCTCCAATGCTCAAATTTCTAGAGTTGACTCGTGTCTTCCCAACTCAACATTAGCCCACTGGGGTCCTTTCACAGCTTCAGAGTCCTTTACAATGTCTATATATTCCACATGTTCCACATAAAACTATGACTCCTTTTCATGATGCTCTGCACATAAGCAAAAACATGGTTTTTCCTCTTGGCAATCTACAGTGACTAATTTCTTGGGTGTTATTGTCATTTAATTCTGACAAATTAATTCAATTTGCTTCCATTTTCACATATGGTCATCTTAGGATACAGGAGGATATATTGAGGCTTTCTCCTCCAAAATATAGGATACAGGTCCTTCACCATATGCTCAAAATTCAACTATAAAACAAAGGAGGAATCAGTCCCTTCCACCTCACTTGACAGTGTGTACTGTTACAATACAGTGAGGTTCAGGTTATGTGTATGTTCTTCTAGACCATGTCACCTGGCCATATCACTAACCCAGATCTGGAAAAGAAGTTCATCTGCTTTTCAAAAAGCTAATGCACAGCCCTCTGACAGTGATACATTGAAGACAGCTCTACACCTGACAGACAAGAATAAGGCCTAGCCCAACCTGGCACCAACCAAAGAACTTAACCTTGAATACCCGAGAGATGATAAGCAAAATGGGAATCAAAGGTCTAAGTAGGTGATAGTGCATATGGAAATAACTGAGTTAAAAGATATCAGTATTCTTAAAACAAAAGAAAACACAAAAAATATATTAATTGTAGTTAAAAGATTCTATTCCTTCCAAATTCTTCTAAGAAATATCTGGTAATTGATAAGCAATAAAATCTGATTAGTCTACTTATAATTATAAATTTCTAAAATTATAATAGAGTTATTATAATTCAATTTGGTCAAAAATATACTTGAGCACACTCTGATTTTTTAAGATGTTTATTTGTTCAACCTGTTAAGCTATGTACTTATTTATTTGTCGCTTTGTCCATTCCATGAACAGCTGCTCCTTTTTTATTTCACACCAACAACTTTTTTCTCTTTACCTTTTTCATTTTTCATTTTTGGATCATGTCTTCATAATACAATTTGGGTTATAAATTTAAAAACATGTTTCCACCTCAGTTAATCTAAATGATGTAAAAGTTGGGTTTCTCACATGTCATCAAAAAGTTAAGATATTTAAACAAAATCCCTTAGGGTAGAAAGATATTATTGCACAGAACTCCAATTGATGAATAGAGGAGTGTCCAAACTTTGTTCATTAATAAGTACCCCCAGTGATCTCTATAGTATTATGGGAGACATCTATGACAATTTGGTCATGGTCAAAAGGTAAGACTTTCTAGAAAAATACAGTATGGTTTTCCCCCAAAAGATGATACAAAAGAAGTTTGATACAAAACTAAATTAAGAAACAAAAGATTTCAAAGCTGTGTAATAATTCATTATTGTTAGGGCTGGGGAGATAGCTCAGTGGTCTAAAGTGCCTGCTTAGGCAAGCTTAGGCAGGTGCAGGAGACTGTGGTTGGATCCCTCGCACCACATGCTGCACCAGCCCTGCCCTCAGGGTAGGCTGAGCTGGCAAAAAAAAAGAAGAAGAAGAAGAAGAAAAGAAAAGAAAATTCATTATTGTTAATCTCATGATGCATTAAATATATTCATGACTCTAGATAAATAGGTCTCCCAAAATGTTGAAAACAAAGATTGTTTATGGTGATAAGATTTTTCTTTTGAATTCAGTGCTCTGCCTTTAACAAAAAACTTGTAAAGTATATCCCATTAAAGGTCAACAAACTGGGTAAAAGATTCTCATGTACTAGACAGAGATGATTGATGAAGAGGGTTATGTTATGTCAAAATGAAAATTTAAGTCTGTTACAAAATGTCATCATGATTGTCATTCTACAATGTTATGTATGGGTTAGATTTCTAAATTTCTCTGTAAAAGCATGTAATTGTCTGTTAACATTCTATAAGGAAATGAATATTAAAATAGCCATGGTTGTTAGAAGATAACAGTTTCACTTAATGTTCTAGAATGTGGTACTTAGATAAGATAGTACTGTTAAGCTTACTGCCTTCATTACAATGTAATGTAATAAATGTCCTTTTCTGGATATTCAACAACTGAGGTTTTCAGACCAAAAATTAGAGAGATAGATTAGCCAAGAGGATAGTCAATATTTTGGCCCTAGCCCTCCAAGGTCAATGAGGACCCAGGACTAAGACAAGGTATAACTTTGTTGGGTCTCTGATCTTTTGATCAAGAAGACTGTGGGGCCACAAGGAAAAGTGATTTAATGTTGTATAGTGTGCCTTGGCAGAGTCACCAGGAGAAAAAACATATCATCCAAGCTTTCGCAGAAAGCAATCTGGTGAAGCAATGGCCATGACTAATCCAGATGGCTGACAGATAGGAAAACTAAAAGGTGTTCTTCTTTGTTCCAAGGTAAATCCTGAGGAGATATAAGTGACCTTGACAGACATCAAAAATTGATTAATACAGGTCTCAGCATGACTTAGTCTTAAACATCCAGCAGAAAAGTATAACCACAAGATGGACAAAACAATTCCATAGTAATATGTTAGCTGTAAAATGCTTCAAATTTCTCACAACCTCTGGCAGTTGCCAGCTATACTGGTAATTGACCATTGTCATAAATTAATGGACTGTATGTGGTCAACTTGCTGAATACAGGTAACTCAAAACTTTGGATTGGGAATCTTTAGCCTGAATGAGTAATTTTACTCAGAATGGAAAGGTTTCAAGAATGAGAAAGGATTTCTACAGAGTTCTCCAAATACAGCTCCTTCAACACCAGCTGAGCACCCATCGCTTGTGGCTACAACACAGAAAAGAGGAGTTGTACGGAGCAGCTCAAGCTGGAAACCAATCACACACGTGGGGCTAAGACAAAGCCAAGAACATAGAGTTCCTACAGCAATGTAAACAAGCTGTGGGAGGTTGAAAATGGGTTGCTAGGCAGAGAGATTGAAATTGACATCAACCTCCTGAGTGTATAAACAAATGCTTTGTAGTCTTGTGCAGTTCCTTTCCTCCCATCCAGAGTGAAAGCACCTCCTAACCTCAGCTTTCGTCTTGTGTGTTTATTTTTAAATCCTCCCATCAGTTTTTCCCAGGAACATCAAGAGCTGAACCAGGTCATGGCAAGTCAAGACAAGCAGAAGGGAAGAGATGGCAAAGGTGTTTTGTTAGTGGATGCTAGAAAGTTTCAGCTTATCTATTGTTCTTCTGTGTTGCATGTGTGTTACTTAACATTGATAGACTATATACATTGCATATATACTGAATAAATGAGAAATAATTTTATAATATTTCATCTAATTATTCAAGAAATTGCCAGTGTATGGAAAAAGTTCAGTTAGTAAACTAATTTGGTATGCTTTGTGTTAATATTCATTAAAAAGCAGCTCTGAAAAGATTTTTTAGAAATAAAATTATAACATCACATATGACACTTGTGCCTAGATCACATGTGATATAAAAGAGAAGGAATCAGGAGACCTGAAGGAGTGTAAGTGGGAAGAAACTTTCGAATACAAGCATTTTGTGATTTATTCAACACTAGTGTGCAAACAGTGGACAAATTTTGAGCCCATATTTGAAACACATCATCTTCTAGATGCTTAGCTGTGCATAAACTATGCTAAAATAAAGATAGTAAATGTCACATTTTGTAGATATATTTTCATTAAAATTCAAGGTGAAATGTTGGATCAGGCTACTTCCTGAACAGCACATGTTCTTCTTATGTTTGACTTGGTGCAGGGAGGAAGAATGGAAAGAAAGCACAACGGGCTTAACTCGGTGTGTTTTGCTGAAGCAAGATGGACCATTATCCCTTATGTCTGTGCATTTTGTTTCATTTTGTTTCATATACAGTTATATAAAGGACATGGAGTTCTCTGCTAAAAGTGTTAGTCTTCCTAGAAGTCAATGAGGTTGCCAAAAGAAATATGACAGAAGCAGAATTAGTAATTTAAATACTGTAAACACTTGTGTTGAATTCATAGGAAAGAGTGTTGTTAGGACCTCTTAGGTAGTCAAATTATTAAAGTCCCTTCTGAGCAGTACATACGTGCTTGTCTCCCCACTGGGTTGCTAGAGATGGGAAGAGGGGGAGGTTAGTTGACATTTCAAACATAAAGCCTTTGTTAAATACGTGTGTGCATTTTTTTCAATGCTCCTATACATACAGTGGGAAGTTAAAGTTCTTATTGGAAACATCTAAACTTTCTAGATGCTTAAATTGTGCATACATAAAGTCCAGGGATAAAGCAATGCCTCTGCAAGTGCTTGCTGTTGCTCCGCAGGGACGGTTGCATCTAGGGAACAGGGTTGCTAGGCCTGATGTCTTAGACAGTGAGCTGGCTGTACCTGCGGGCAGCATGCTGTGCAGAGAGGCCAGCATTCCTCCTGGGAAGTGAGCTCAGATTCCCTAGCCTTTGCTCTACATGCAGATTTTAATTAATATTGCTGGTAATAAAGGACAAGGCCTAATGTCCAAAGTCAGGAATAGCCTTGTATAAATCCCTCAACAACCCCTATCTAAATGTCCTTTGTTTTTAATAAAGCACTATTGCCCCATCCTAGAGCTAGATGTGTCCTTGAGCCTACTCACAAAGGGGTAAAGAAGGAAGATGAAGGGCAAGGGTAAGGGCTCCTGGCTTGTATCTCCATCTTACCAGTACTATTAGATTATGATAGCTATATATGTACTTTTTATATGTACATTTTTGACAGAGTACTTGAGCTCAAAGTTGTGCCAAAAGTTCATGCTTTAGTGCACAATATTTTAGCCTTATAAATATATTAAAATGCTGGGAGTGGTAGCACATGCCTGCAAACATTAGTACTCAAGAGACTGAGGCAGGAGGATCCCCATAAGTTCAAAAGTTTGGGCTACCCAGTGAGTTCGTTAGCCTGAACTGCCTAATGAGACACTGTCTCAAAAACCAAAATAAATACATGTGTACACATATGCACACACACACACATCCTAAGGTGGTAATGCATGATAACGTATAGCACTAGTGAGTTAACCAGCTTGAAAATACCCTTTTGTTATAATTGATAGAAAAGTTTCCTCCTGGACACGGGTTGTCACATCACGCTGGGCAGTGTGTGTCAGGACCTGTCATCAGGCCAGCAGCAAAAGGCTGGGGGAAGGCATGAGGAGGGACGTGGGCAGTGCACTCAGCTTTACCTTCTGAGAGCTGCTGCTGCACGGGCATCTTCTGACAATGCTATGTGACCATATTAGTGGCTCAGTGTAAACAGACCTCATTAATATTTTACTAGGGATCTGACAACTCTCAGAAACATGCCTAGCACACTCTTCTGCTTCATGTCTCATTTTAACTTGAGCAGTATTTTCATTCTAACTCTGTTAATACTTTTACCTAGAGCCCTGATGCCATGTTTGTTTTCAGTAAAACTTTTGTCCCCCAAAAAGGCAAGCTTAAATATTTTTCCAATAGATTGTGTTGGTAAAGTGTATTACTGGGTATCAAAAATATTCTTGTAGCTTAGGGATGTTGAGTTGATGAATATTCATACTCTATAGAAAAGCACGATAATTACTGTATGACCTCAGTCACAAAATGGCACGGTGTGTGTGTGTGTGCTCAGGACCTAGAAAGTCACATCAGCGCAAGCTGCTTATGACTGAAAATCACTTCCTTCTTTGCTCCTTGTGTTTTTCCTGCAACACATATATTAACTTTAAAAATGTTTTTCTAACATACTCATTTTTTTAAATGAAGGATTTTTAAAAGCTCAAAATAAAAGCAGTTTATCATGCTGAAACTTGATTTTTTCAAGCATTAATCCAAATATTTTCATTATTATTGTCTACAGAATAATAAAAAATTAAAAATTAAAAAATAGAAACAATATAGAACTTCACAAATGAAACAATAGAAAGGACAGTGGTTGCTGTATTCCATAATGTTGTCTTCAAATTAGTTGTTCAGAATACCAGATAATCCAACTATCTTTTTGATAAATTTCCTACCTGTTGCTTTCATTTTCTTCTCACTTGAAGATACAGAAGCATTTTTCTCTTCTATTCTTACATTAGAGAAGTTAATGCACCTTACCTTAGAATGTTCTGGTGGTGCAATTTCTAGCCCTAAGTGTCTAGCTTTGCGCCCCAGCCTAGACTACTTACTGACACAGTGTTCTCGCATTTACCTCAATCTTGCCCTTCTTTAATTACTGTATTATCATCAAACCTCCTTTCCTTAGTTTCTCTATCTTTATCATATGTGTGCTTTTCCATTCTGGTGAAGCTATCTTACATTTGAGTCCTTATTTCATATATTCCCTTACTTTAAAGATTGTGTATATACAATACACAGCGGATATTTTTCACTTCCTTGGAAATCTCACCTCTTTCTTTAACAGTAAGTGTGGTTCTCAGTACTTCCAAAGATCTTCCAAAGGGCAGCATAAAAGCTTAGCCTAAGAGGCAGAGCTCTAAAGTTACAAATCTATTCAACTTTCAAAAGTAGAACTACTGTGCTGTTGTTTTCCCTATCAACTGGTATAGACACTTAATGTGTATAAGTCAAATTTAAAATAATTCAATTTTTAATAGCAGTGAGGAAAAACAGAATTTTTACTGGAAAAAGACATAGTCCCATGATTCTTAAATGTTAGCATACATCAAAATCACTGAAAGATTTATTAAAATATGAATTTCTGAGTCCCACCATGAAGTACTTCAGTCAATGAGCTTGGACCATGCTCCAGGATTGTCACTTCTAACAAGTCCCCAAGGTGCCAAATGTAACAGAAACAATGACACAGCTAAACTGCAGTATCTGATTCACTTCATATAAGATTATGGTTTTGAGGTGTACCCATTTTCCAAGAAATAACTAGCTCATTCTTTTTCGTGGCAGAGTAGTATTCCTTGTAATATAGATACCATTCTCATAACCCATTTATCTGTTGATGGTTATATGAGATTTCCATGATTTAGATATTATAAATTGTACTATTAAAAACATGGCTGTGCATGTATTACTGTGGTAGGATGCTTTCACCCTTTTGAAGGAAGCAAGAAGAGCAACACCTGGATCAAATGGAACTGCAATTGTAGGGTTTTTTAGAATCTCCACACCTATTTCCATAGTGGTTATGCCAGTTTACACTCCTACTAGCAATGTAGAAGAGTTCTTTCTTCACTCAAGCCTTGTTGCATTTGTCATTGGTTGATTCCTTGATGACAGTCATTCTTTCTGGAGTGAGATGGAAACTCAGTGTTGATTAATTTTCATATTTCAAACCACCAGTGATGTGGAGAATTTTTTCATATATTTCTTTGTACTTCTTCCTCTGACAAATATTGGTTCATTTCAAATGCCAATTTTGGGTTGGGTCTGTAAGATTTGGGGAGTCTGAATTTTTTTAGTTTTTTATATATTCTACACATTAAACTTTTATCTGGGGAATTGCTAGTAAAAATCTTTTCTCCTGCAGTTGCTGCTTCGCTCTGTTGGTGGTTTCTTTTGATGTACAAAAGCTTTTTAACTTGGTGTAATCTTAGTTCTTGACTCTTCACAATATTTCCTGTGCAATTAGGCTTTTATTCACAAAGTCTTTGCCTCCATGTACGTCTTCGCAAGTTTTACCTATTCTCTCAGTGGGTTGTTTCTCCTTTTTAATTTTATTTATTTATTTAGTATTTTAGGGAAGGGTCTACAGGGTGTTCAGGGTCTCACTA
>NDGN011478222.1:0-10825 GCA_002564285.1 Tympanoctomys barrerae
ACAGCATCAAGAAAGCAAAAAGACAGCCCAGAAGATGTATATCCATAATATACAGAAAAACTCTTACAACTCCATAATAAAAGACAATCCAATTTTAAAATGGACAAAAAATCTGAACAGACATCTGTCCAAAGAAGATACACACATGGGTAATATTAGCCACCAGGGAAATGCTAACGGCTTCAGGGAAATAAAAATCACAATGAGATGCCACTCCGAAGCCTCTTAGGATGATTATAATTGTACGGACAGATAACAAATCTTGAACAGGACATGAAAAACTAAAACCCTCATATACATACCGCTGATGGGCATATAAAAAGTCACAGCTGTTTTGTAAAACAGTTCAACAGTAATTCAAAAGATTAAACATAGATTTGTGTGGCCCAGCACTCCAAGGGATATACTCCTAGGTGTACACTCAACAGAAATGAAACATACAACTACACAGCAAATTTTACAGGAATCTTAACAACAGCATTATTCATGGAACCCAAAAGTAAAAGCAGTCCAAATGTTCATTAACTGATAAATGGGTAAACACAAAGTGATATATCTACACAGTGGATTATTATGCCTCAAGACAACCAAAGTACTGATCCATGCTACAATAAGGATGAACCTTGAAAACAGCACTGAGTGACAGGAGATGTACAAAAAAGGCTGCACATTACTATGACCCCACTTTAATCCCATGCCCAGAGTAGACAAATTTATAGAGTCAAGAAATGCATCAGTGGTTACCTATGACAGGAAGATCTAGTGAGAAACTGGAGGTGACTGCTAAAGCACAACAGTTTCTTCTTAGATGACAACCATGTTCTAAAAGTAATTATGGTGACAGCTGCACAACCCAGTGAGCATAGTAAATGGTGCACTTTAAGTAGGTCCATTAGATGGGCTGAGTTACATCTCAATGGAACTGTTAGTCAAAAACATCTTAGCACGACTTTGAAAACATTTTGAACCTCACCAATCTCATGAAAAGTGTGGTTACTTCATGAAACCATTAAGTGTAAATAAGGACCAAAATGTATAATAGATATTGCAAAATGGGACAAAAAGGTTCAAGTGGGAAGGGGAACTAGTGCAGAGGCGAGGGGAAAGGAAAAAAAGGGAAAAGAAAAAATGAGAAAAGAAGGAAAAAAAGTAAACAGTTTTTTGTAACAACGCTTTTAGCTTTTTTAAGGAGGAAAAGAGGGATTGAAGAGAAGGTAGAGGAATGGGGGGAAGAAACAAATTCTGTTATGTACAGGTCCAAATTCTCTAGGATGAATGTTATCACTATGTATACCTAAAATAATTAATTATACCAACAAAATAATTAATTAAACAAAAGAAAAAATAAAAGACCCCAATGGGTTATCTTCCTAGGAGCTCTTTCCACCACCCCACCCCACCCCAGCCCAGTCACATTCCCACACCCACCTACCTCCATCCTCCTACCTACACCAATACCCCACTTTCTACCACAGAAAGCCCTGGCTTCCAGTATTCACTCTCCCCTTAGCAGATCAACAACAGCAGGAGGGCTGCCACACTCACCCGGAGTCCCAGGGTCCATTTTGGCCACTTCAGGCTAACCAGCACATTCCCTTCCCTGTCACAGTCACTAGCTCAGGGGTAGTAGTGACCCCAAAGGTCTACTCAGGCGGACTCCAGGATGTCCGTCTGGAATATTGAGTGGATGTGGCTTCTCTCTTCCCCCAGAGACATGTTGTGAAAACATGAGACCTGGCATGATGGTACTATTACATTACCAGTCTGAGGATGACACTACCCACAAAATAGGAAGAGGGAAGACAGTGCAGGGAAACAGAGCCACAGTCCTTGAGCTAAGTCTCTAATTCAGCACTCCTGGACATACAAGCTTTTAACTCCTAGAGGTGACATGGCTTTTTTTTTCTCTCAGTATACGCTTAATGTAAAGAACTGACCCACATATCTGGACCTAAAAACAATGGTGCAGGGTTGCAGGACACTATTTAACTCCTCCTTCTGTTTTGTGTCTGATTGTCATTAGACTCTGAATGACATTCTAGGTAAGTGTGGTAGAGAAAAGTGGTGGGTTGTCCTTTCTAGCAGAAAAGATGTGGTTGTCAGTTGAACATAGGCTAAAGATGGAACCTGGCATTGAGCAGCCATACATGTTTATAATGAAATCATCCAATTTCCATTCCAACAAAAAAGGATTTATCATTCTTTTCCAATCAAATTGATTAGAACAGTATTTGTATTTGGGTGATAGTCAAACATTTATAACACGTTTATATACACACACTATCTCAGAAAAAAAAGGAAGCTGATGATTGAGGAATTATCATGCCTGTTTTGCAGATAGAGAAAAAGAAGCCCAGTGGCTTAAGGTTTTTCACAATCATAAAATGAGGGTGTTTGGGCTTATCATCATTAGACTCCAAGTCAAAAGGCTTTCCATCAGTTAGGGTTCACTGTAATATATCTTCTCATAATATTAGCATGGCTCTCACTATCTTCTCATCTCTTGCTAAGGGCCAAGTACCTAAGCATTTGACATATTCCTTCTTTTAATCTTTTCAGGGATCTGTGCAACCTGTGCCCTTACCATCCTTGCTTCCTAGAAGAGAGAACTGAGCCTTATATAGTGAAAGTGGCTACCCAGAGTCACCTAGATAGCTGATGGCACAGCCAGGGCTCAAACCCACACATGTAGTGTCCAAAACATAAGCCCCATGGAAAGCACAAAGCCAACCCACTGCACATGGCTCCACCTGCTCAATAAGCTGTCACTGAGCTGTCCAGAATGACCCAGTTCAATAACATCTGAACTGATATTTAACACAAACCACAAACGGTTATCTAATAATTTTTCTTCTTACGGAATCTGATCATAAAAATATTTTTAATTAAGCCATAGTTTAGATAACATCTTATTAAACTCCTCTGAAAGGTGTATTGTAAAAATAATTACAACCCAGTGTGACAGATTCTGGAAGACATTACACCTTGACTGGCTGATAGCTGCTCCTGGCCAACACATGCACACTTCCACAGTTCTATAATGGCAAAGCCCACCTCCCATCACAGTGAGAGGAGACACCAGGGGAACACACATGCCTAGACCTTTCACAGCTAAGTAGATGGAATATGATCCAATCCTGGCCAATGAATCTGATGGGAAGGCTCACAGGGTCTCTAAGAAAGGTGTTTCTTGGTATTTAAAAAAATGTATATATGAGAAAATGCCTCCTCTTGATCTGGATGTAGTAGTATGCAACATTCAATACTGTAGCCATGTTGCAGCCATGGTAACTACAGTGACTGTACAAGATGACAGAATAGAAAGATGGAAAGCACACGGCTCCATGCAGAGCCACAGAACATTGCTACAGCTGTCCTATCTCTGGACCTGATGCTAGTAAGATAGTATATGTCCTTAATATGCAGTCCACTTTGACTTGGCTAGCCTCTTACTTGTATCCAAATATATCCTAACTGATAGACCCCAAGAGGCAATGGAACAGAAGGGCTCTGGATTTTGAGCCAAGTGACTTGGGTTAATTCATTTATTGGCCAGATAATCCAAATTGTTTATTCTCTCTGAAAATCTCATTTTCCATATCTACAAGAATGAGATAACATGCAATAATATCAATAAAATGAAAATAACAGGCCAATTATGAAAATCACATGAAACAATGCAGATATGACCACTTGACCAACAGCAATGTTTTGCTCAAATGAATTTTTCTGAGGAATAGTTTAACTGTAGCATTTCTCTAAGCTGCATCTGTCCATCAGGCTTCTAGAGTTTTTGACTGATTCATGATCCAGTGCTGGGACTGTAGGTGGAAGTGCAACTCCTACCCTGGGCTAGGTAGCCTGCATGCAATGTAAGGGAGGGAAAGAGGCTTGCTCACTGCTGTGCCTCCCTTTAGCTCTTACTGCTTTTGCTGTCTTCTATCTCCATGAACTGCTGCCCTCTGTCATGTGCCACTCTGCCTTGGAGCCTGAGGAGTATGAACTGAAACCTCCACAAACTGTGAGCTAAATAAACNTCTCTTCCTTAGTTCTGGGCATTGGGTATTTTGTCTCAGCAACAAGAGAAAAGTAACTAAGACAACACCTAATCTAAATCTTTTATTTTATAAATATGAAATGATTCACTCATCACATAACTGGCTGGTAACAGAACTAAACTACACAGCTGATTCTGAATCTAACGCTGTCAAGCTAGCCTTGTAAATAATGATCTAAATGACATACTGTGTAGTTCAACTAGAGGTTGAAACGCACAATATATGTCAGGTCCTACTCTAAGTATTAGGGACTCAGTGATGAATAACATGAACAATAAGATGTTCATATTGTCATTAATTTAGTAGTCTAAAAAGGAAATTACCTAATCTACATTTATCTTTATTTTGTGCCTACTGTTATGCAAACACTATGCAAACATTGTCTACTATGTCCTAAACATTATGCACAACTGCTGTTCAAATACAAATACAAATTTCCAAGCAGCTTCAAAGATATCAGTTATATTTACCATGCCTTGCTAAAGAATAAAAAATATGGAAAGTCTACATTGTTCTCAAAAAAGCAGCATTAAAAATGGGAAACTCTCTGGAAAGAGTTGTGAATCACCTGACAGAAGATGGCTAGGACTCCATGCTAACTAAAGCATCAAGGCTGACAGATGTACTTGGAGCTAAATGACATCTTCTCTAAGACCCAGACTTAAAGAATTGGCTCAATTGGCAAAGCCAGGAGAAGCACTAAGCCACCCTTTGCCTTCCATGGGCCTCTTCTGGAGCCCTGGTCTCCTCTTTTGCTCCATGACTATCAGGAATTCCTCTTTCAGCTGACATGACTCTTCACACACCAGTGGTGAGACAGCACCCTAGACCTTGTAAAGAGATACAGATAAGGCTGTCCATGATTCTTACTGGAACCAGCCACCAGGTTGCCAAAAGTTCACTGCTATATTGTGTTTGGAACTTTTCTTTGCCAAAAGACCACCAAAATATCAATTCGAAAAGAAATACTTAAAAACTGTTGCCTTAGGGCCAGCCAGATAGCTCAGCGCACTAAAGCACCTGCTTAGGCAGAGTGCAGCGGCTGGGGTTTGATCCCCTGCATGCTGTGATGGCCCTGCCACTGGGGCATGCTGAGATGGCAATTGAGACTGGGCATGGTGGCATGTACCTGTAATCCCAGCACTTGGGAGGCTGAAGACAGGAGAATCGCTACAAGTCTGATCTGGGTAGTGAGACCCTGTAGACCCTGTACTAAACACATTTAAAAAAAAAAAAGTCATTGCCTTGTAAAAGCTGCCTCCTATAATCCACACAGTTGTAAATACAAAGCTTCTTGAGGCTATGAGGTGGAGCAGACAGAATACTACTCTGCCTCCCCACATTGTGGACTGCAACTATAAGGACAGAACCCCTCCATAGCCACTCCTTCACCACCAAGCTGGAACACAACACTTAGCTTCTGGCTTGCTCAGACTTCATCTTCTAATACATAGGGAGAATCTGAGGGTGCTACATTTCACCCTCTGAAGTATAGACACATGTGTAAAATCTAAGAGGGCATGGATGAACATGGTTCCCTTAAAGGCAAACATCGCATTCCCCAAACGTGGCAGTGGCCCCAGCAGCCTCTGGACTGGGGCATCCCAATCAGCCCTGGGGTTCCAACTGTCTTGCCCGACTGTGGACCCTTTACTGGTGCACACTGGCAAGGAGGGCCTTTGTACTGAGTTCATGAATCCCAGCTGGTTCTCAGTCCCCAGTTCAAACCCTTCATATTATATTTACCTACGTCAGCGTCTAGAAGTTTCACTGCAAGCACTGCTATTTTAACAATGGGTTCGTATGTCAAAGATATATACAAGCACTGCTGCCAGACAGTTCTAGATTTAAATGTCAGCAACTTGTCTCTTTTTAGAGATTCAGCCTTGGACAAGCCACAGACACTCAGCTTCTCAGCTTTCTTATTCATAAGCTAGGAACCAGGCCTACCTCAGAGGTCTGTGGCATAGGTTACTCGTACTGTGTAGAATGGGCCAATGTGCAGAATATGCTCAAAGATGGTGCTTATAGCTACCTGAAGGTTTTCAGTGACCCTGCATCGGCCACAGCAGCCACCATCCCTGCAGCACCTTGCCAACAAGAGCCATCTGAACAGCCCGTTTCTTGATGTCTCAGATGCTCACTTATTAGGGAATGCAGGCAGATGATCGCCCCAAGGATGTGTGCCTGAGTTTCTCCCCTTCTGGGCATCACAGGTTCTGCTCCTTTTACCTGAGGGTACAGGAAAGCTAACATGGGTCCAGAGTCTGCAGAGTGAGGGAGGTGTAGCCAGGAGGAAGGCATGAGCAACACTCCAGGCTATCCACGTGCTCCCTTCACTGGAGATACTCTGGGAGGAAGGATGGGGCGGAGGTCAAAGGAAAGGAACATGAAGGAGACAGGAGGAAGAGAGGCAAGGAAGGAACATAGGTAAAGAGGAAGGAAGAAAACAAAGACCCACAAATCAATTTTTCTGGAACAAGTGCTAGCCACCCCATATATTTTTGTTTTGTATTTTAAATCTTTTTTGTTCTCTAAGCAAATGGAAATCTTTGTAAACTGATACCTGAAAGTAAAATTTCAAATTCTTGTTTGGAATATGGTAGGAAATATGAAGCCCAAAATGATCAAAAACAACATCTTTGAGATGATTTTAATTGGCTACACGATAATCACCCTGAGGAGCTTTAGTCAGCTGAGCTATCTGGCCAGCCCTTAATATCCCCATTTTGGAATGTGTCATTTTAACTACTTTGGCATCATTGAGACCATAACGCCAACTTTCCAAACTATTATTAGGCTAAGAAAGTACTGTTTCACAGGACACCGGACAAATACGTGTCCTTGGTTTAGTCTTGAGAGAGAATGTCAGCTCCACTGGAGACCCGGCAGGCCACCGCTGAGAGGTGAGCAGTCGCCAGCAGGGTTACTTGGTGCTGCTAGTCCTTCTCTACATGTTCATCATGACCTAAGCCACCCTTTCGTCCGCTGGAGGACTTAGAGCTTAGCGCACAAACCAGCCTTTCCGGATCAAAGGACGGCACAAGCCAAGCATTTGGATGCGGCCATGGGGGCAGCAGAAAAACTGCCTGTGCTGCTAATCCCTTTATTATTAAGTTTCCCAGCGGTGCTTAGCTCGGAATGAAATTCAAGATCTTCTAGAAAATTCAACCGGAGCCTACTTGCCAGGGAGATCATGGGGCACCACCTTCCTGACTTGAAACCTGTCCAGCTGTCAGCTTACAAATGAGTTGCACAGTCCCTGTTTCATGAACTCTAACAAAAATTCTTAAAACCGGAGAGGACAAAGAGGGAGCTAGAAGGAAAGACCTTTTATTTATGCAGGAACCTGCCCCACACACCCCCAGCACCACAATCACTACAGTCTGAGAGCTCCAGCAGTGAGGAGAGGAAATCCCACAAATAAATAATTAAACACTGTTTAAAGTCAGAAGCAACTGTGCAGAGTCCTGACATGACCTTTCAGAACTATCAGCGCCGAGTGGGGCATCTTTGGGGCCACGGGAGACAGGTGCACACCTTCCTGCTTCTACACACATTGCAAATGCACACACATGCATGCCCGAGGGCTGACACATACCTTTGCCATTCACACTAGCTCTGGAGCTCGAAGCACTTACTACTAGAGAAAGGGATGCCCCACTCCTGCCTTTACCCAAACAACTAGCCTTCTCCAACTTGGGTGGAGACTCCCAGGGGGTCTCCTCTCCAGGCCCCAGGTGCCTTTAGGATTCTCCACCTGCTGGCCCTACAGACCAGCTTCCTTCTGGGAAACGCTGAAGTCCACATGTTCCTTTCCCTGTGGCTCCAGTTCAGTACAGCACGCATGCCATGCCTGGATGCTGGAGTCCAGGGCTACCAGTTCCTCTCACGCGGGGGAAACTTAGCCACTGGCCTTCTCTGAGCAGCAGGTGCCACCGCAAAGGGGCAGCAGGCTTGGATTTGCGGGTGCCCGGACCCAGGGAGCCTCTGGAGCCTGGGCGCGGGAGGCAGAAATGCGTGAGCCCTAGCTGGCTGTGCCTCTCCACGTGGACGAAGGCAGGAGGATGAGCGGGCGACAGGCCAGTGTCCCTCTCGGCCCGCAGGTCTCCGCTTTCGGCGTCCCCAGGCAGCCGCTCAGCGCCCCAGCCCTGGGCGCAGCGAGATACAAGCAGTCCCAGCAGGGGCAGGGCCGATGGACGCGCGTGCGGAGCCGGAGGGGACCGAGCCTCCCGCCGGGCCCCCGCCTCTCCGGGCAGAGCCGGGCTTCCTGGCCAGCTCCTGCGGGCTTGGGCTCTCCACCCGCGCCCTCCACAGCAGAGGCCCCCAGCCCAGCTCCGCCGCCCCGGCCCCCGCACCTCCCCACCTGGATGTGGCAGGAGATCTCCGAGTCGTCCAGCAGCCGGATGGTGCATTTCATCTCTTGGCTGAGCGATTTGACGCTGGAGCTCCGAAAGTGGATCATCTTCATGGTCCCACCGCCTCTCGGCACACAGCGGCAGGAGGCGAACATGCACCGCGGCGCGCGGGGCGGGGGCAGGCTGGGCGGGCTCACCCTCGCCACGCACCGCCCGACCGGGGCGCGGCCCCCCGGACAGCTCGGTGGCGCCGGCGGCCACACGTGCGCCTGGGCGGGTCCCGGCCTCCAGCGCGCGCCGCGCCCTCTACCTACCCACAGCGCTCGTGCGCCCCCTGCGCCGGCTCGAGCCGAAGCCCAGCCGCGACCCCGCGGCGCCAAGCACCTCGCGCGGCGGGGAGGGCGAGACGCTGCCCGGGCCCTGCGGTGCTGCTCGGCTCCGCCGCCGCTGCGTCAGGCCCGCCCGGCCGCATTCCCGCCTCACCACCTCCTCCCTCCGCCGGCCGCAGTCCCCGAGCCGGGTCCTGCGCGTCCTTCCTGGCGCCGAGCGACCCCGATGTACGCACGCGGATTCAGCCCCCAAGAGGACCGGGAGCGGGTGTGATCCCCAGGGCGACAGGAGGCCCGTGCACTGCCATTCCGGGAACACCAGAAATGTAAACCATTCTCTGCACCGCCTTGCTTTATTCTGTGTTATTCTATTCGCCTTCTGTAAGAAATCGAGAGCCTCCCTTAACAATTTCGCCTTTATGTCTCCCAACACTCACAAGGTTCTTGACTGCAGTGCCGGAAGGGTCCCTACCTGCCCTCCCCCTCAGGCTGAGCCCTGCATCCTAGCCGCTCGGACTCCGGAGTCCAGCAAAGATGTGTAGCTCACATTGCTTTAGACTAATCCCTGGGGACCCGGAATGCTCTGCCCTCCCCAGGAATTGTCTTCACCGGGGTTGCTCAGGTCCCTGTGTGTGCCAAAGGCCTGGGCAAGGGATGGTTGTGGAAGCAAAGTAAATGGAGCCTGGAGGTGCAGGCTGGAGGGTTTGCATTGGGGAACTGGCGGAAGCCCTCTTACCCAGTTGTTCCCACGCCGCCCCCTTTAGCCGAACACTGTGGCGGGAACCCAGGGGTGCTTTACTGTTGCAGAAAACAGACCTAACACGGGAAGAACGAAACTGAGAAGATGGGGCAGTTTATTTCGCCGGTGGGCTTGTGACTAGGATCTTTCTGAGAGTCTCCACCGGCCAGGCTTCAGGGCTTTTAAAGGGAAAGTAAGCTGGGCGGTACAAAGGCAGATTCGGCGCATATGATTGGAGGGTTAGGTGACGTCGTGGGTTGCTGAAGGAGTTTAAGCATTTCAGGTTACATCATAAGGCTATCAGTTATACAAAGAAAGAAATGTCCTGTTACATTTGAGTTACATTGTAAGGCCATCAGTTACACAAAGGCAGCAAGGAAAGGAGTTTATATAAAGGAAGAAATGTTCTGTTAACTAAGCCTCCTGGACATGTCCACCTGGATCCTGCAAGCTTTCTTGGCAAGACTTTATTTAAAATTTTAATTCGCCCTTCATTATCAATGAGCTACAACCTTGGTCTTTTTGGGGGTCGGGAAAGGAGGGATGACAAGACCTCAACAATTTGCCCAGGCTGGCCTTCAAATGCAACCCTCCTGCCTCTGCCTCCCTAGTATCTCTTCCTTGAGTTGAACAGATCACTATGAAGGAATGTGTGCTAGCAAAAGGGCTAGCTGTTGATGTCAGTTCCTTCAAGGTTTTCCACGCCTGCACAGAGCCACTTAGCCACAAGCATAGCCTGTCCTTGAAGGAGGAAGCCTGGAAACTTGGCCTCTTGATGGGGTCTGATGGGTCTGGTGGGGTTGGAGGCAGTGCCGAGGTGGTGGGGCTGGAACCTGCATCATCCTTGAGCTTCCCCTTCTGCCTGCTCTGCTAGCTTCCCTGATCACTGCTAAGCACACTGAAATACCTGGCTAGACTGGGGTCCCCAAATCACAGCACTTCATCTAGATGGCAGGGGTGGAGCATATGTTACCTAGCATTGTTATAGGTGGATTATAGTTTTTAAACACTGAGATAATAGCGTATGTGTGTGTGTGTGTGTGTGTGTGTGTGTATGTGTGTGTGTGTTTATCTCCTGGCCTTCAAATGAGAGATCAGAATGGAGGTTCTGGAAAGATATGCAGTTGTTCTCTGCCCAGCAGCTGACTGACCTTGGGGAACTTGGGGAAATCTCATCATTTCTTTTCTCAGCTTCAAAGTAGAGAGCAGCTGTGGTTGCCTTTGCCTGTGGCACAGGGGCTGAGAAGCTGGGATGGGGCAAGGCCTTGGAGGAGAGGTTACATTCCTAAGATGTGAAGCACCATTTGCAGATATGAAGAGGCAGCTTTGTTGAAAATTGCA
>NDGN011478223.1:0-19811 GCA_002564285.1 Tympanoctomys barrerae
AAGAAGAAGAAGACGAAGACGAAGACGAAGACGAAGACGAAGACGAAGACGAAGACGAAGAAGGTGGGGGGAAAAACAGTTAAGAAAAATTTCCAGTCCTGGAAATCCAGCATCCAAATTATAGGAGTTCCAGAAAGAGAGAACAAAGGGTGGAAGTCGTTGATAAAAATGTCAGGTACTTATTCCAGCAGTAAGGGAATAGGGCGGGCCCCAGGTCAGCCTCCGTGGGGGCTTAGGGTTCTCGGAAGACAGCTGGCTCTAACTGCTTGTGGGGAAAAATGCCGAGAAACAGATACACACACACACACACACACACACACACACACACACCATCCTCACACACACTGGCACATTCACAAGCACACAGTGACTGGAAAGCCCTGGGCCCCTCGAAGCCAGCAGGAATGGCTCCCAGCGCAGACACTGACAACCTTGCCACCTGCGAGTCACAGGACTTTGGGACACAGCCTCCCTAACCATCATCAGGGGTGCTGACGTAGTCCCCGTGTCACCTGCACCTGGAAGCCAGAGTGTGCATTAGGAGACTCTTGTGGGCTGGGTGCAGCCTGGCGTGGAGCAGGTGTTTTGAGACACGAGGACCTGCTTCCCATGTCCAGCACCAAAGAAACAAAGCATCACAATCTTGGGGTCCCACAGGCAGCCCAGACAGCTGTGAAGCTGGGCAGGGCCATACAGCCCAGGGACCCAGAGGTCACAGTGTGGCAGGGATCCCAGTTCCCAGGCTATGCACAGACAGGGATGACAGTGGGTGTGGAGAGGGCGCCTGGGGTCCTGGGCCCTAAACTAATAGGGGTGGGGGTTGAGGGAGTGGGGGAGGCAAGGCCAACAGCCAGACTGAGGCCACCAGGCTGCTGCAACAGAGGCCTCACCCAGAGGACACAACCTGTCCAACGCGAGTGCAAAGGAGTGGATGAGATGCTGCAAGCTGGGACTGAATCAGGGACAAAGACAGGAACCAAGCAGAGGAAAAAAACAGGCTAATTTTTCACTCCAGGTAAAACAAAAAATAAGCGGGGGAAATAGTGAGTCACTGGCACTCTAAGGCACAGCTCTCCAAAGGGCATTGTAGTTGTGTGGGTGAGAATATGTGGACTAGCTTGCGGTTTGGCGGCACCCGCCTGTAAGCCCAGCATTCAGGAAACTGAGGCAGGAGGATCTATGCAAGTTGGAGGCTGGGCTGGGCTACACTGTGAGATGTTGTCTCAAAAAAAGCAAAACAAAACAACCCTTGCTCAAAGGTCCTTATTTCAAGATGGCCTAGCAGGGCTGTGCTGCCCCGTGGGCTCTTTATGGGTTGTGTGGAGTCCAGGAGCAGGGCCTCGTGGGTGCTGGCCCTGATTTGTGGGTCTCCAGGTCTCCTGGTCCCATGTCATCTGCTCAGCTGTGCCAGTATGGTGCTGGTGGCCCTAATGTGTTCCAACAGCATTTTATTAACGAAAACATATAGCACCCTGGCTACAGTGTCCTGACTCGGCCACTGTTTATTTGTAACTAATCAAAATAACATTTAAAAAGTAAATAGCAAGCGCAAGGGCCTGAATTCAACCCCCAGTTCTGCCCCCCCAAAAAAGTAAATAGCAGATGTGACTGTGCATGCCTAATCTTAGACACTCAGGAGGCTGAGGCAGGAGGATCAAATCTAGGTTCAAATTTAGGATGCACAACTCATCGAGGTCCTGCTTCTAGCAAAGGAAGAGAAGGTGGAGAAACAGAAGAGGAGAGAAGAAAATAGTGCTGGAGATTAGCTCATCAGTGGAATGCCTCCAGGTTAAACTTCAGTATTGCAAAGATCAATTAATTATCAATCAATCATAGGCCTGGGGAGATAGCTCAAGGGCATAAGCGCCTGCCTGGCAAGCCCAAGGTCCTGAGTTCAATCCCCAGTAAAAAAAAAAAAAAAAAAATCAATCAATCAATCGGTCATTCTATCTGTCTATCAACCCTGTCCATGTGTAAGGGGAAAAGCAGATGAATGAGAAGAACATTTTGAGAGCTAACACTGACTAGAGTTTCTCTAGTGCTCCCTAGACCAGCTCATGGCTGCGGGTGAGCTCAGTGGCTCACCTTCATACTCAGGGCTTGGAGCTTGGAGTTTGTCCCCAGGCCCAGGAGACCCCAAACCAAAGCAGCTGAACAAACAAGAAGCCCCCACCCTAGAGCAAAGCATAAATAAGTGGAGCAGTGGAAGAGAGACTTGGGGGCTGAGTGTCCCCCAGGGGAACCAGGAAGTGACCATGGTGCTGTCACCATTCAGGTGGATGGAGGAGAAAGGTGACAGTAGGCAGAGCTGGGCTCAGTAAGGAATGATGACGCAGCACCCTGGTTCTCAGTAGGAGACAGGGGACATTCCACAGGCAGATGGGGTCACTTGTGCTGTTACAATTGGGTGATGGGTGTTGCAGCATCTGATGGCTAGAGGTCAGGAATCCTGCTAAGCAGCCCACACCACTGAGGCGGCTGCCACATGGCCATGTTGTGCTCGAGCCCGGGTCAGCCTGTGCCTGCCCCATGTGCGTGACAGGGGCTTTCCAGCTCCTGGACCGGAGGTGATGTTGCCCACCCTTCCTGCGTAGGAGCCTTCGCAGAGCCACCCTGCCCCAGCCTGGTTCATAGCTGCTGCCCCCTGCCCACGCCCTGGCGCCCCTCCCTTGGCTGTTGGCAGAGAAGCCCTGGGAACATTCTCAACCTTGGCTTGGGCTTCCTCTAGCTCTTGGCAGCAGCTGCCCAGCCCTGGGCCAGGCGGTGCCCTGGGGAGCCCGGGTCTCCCAGAATCTGTGGAGGGGCAGGTAGGCCTGGTTAAGTGAGGGTTGCTTGGGCTGATCCCACCCTGACCCCCGCCTGAACACAGCCTCAGCTCTCCCACCCACCCTCTGGGACCTGTGCCCTGGAGCAGGCCCAGCCCACTTCTGGAAACTCAGAGAAGCTGAAGCTCTGGGGACAGAGGGTGTGGGAGGCAGATAATGGATACACTGAGCGGCCAGCCCAAGCACTTAGTGCCCTGACCAGGGTCGAGTCCTCCAGGGATGATAGCTCTGCTGCCTCACCCTGGAGCCCTGAGTCTGTCCGTTGGCATGGCCAGTGGTCCTGGAGACCAGAGTCTGAGGCTAGGGCACCCTGACCTGGGGCCCAGTGCCCAGGCTGGCCTGGGTGGGGTACAGGGGCATAGAGTGCATCCCTCAACACCCAGCTTCAGGTGCCCAGTGACCCTCCTGCCAGAAGCCCAGGCTGACACCCAGGCCCTAGGAGCTGCACTGTTGCTCTGTTTTCTTTGGGGACCAAGAAGGTTAGGACAGAGGACAACTAGGGTTTGCAACAGGTCAAGTGTGGGGCTGGCCCTGGTCCTTCAGGGCCCTGTGGGACAGCCTGGGCATGGTAGTCAGGCAGACAGTCCCCCACAAGGGGGCGCGGGGGGCGGGGCGCCACGGTCCTCAAGCTCCACCCAGCACAAGTCCAGCATGGTTTGGGCTTTGGGCTCCTTAAGCTCCCCAGGGCAAAGGGCGCAGCTGGCCACGCCCATCCACCGCGGGAGGGCGCTGCCATCTCTGACTGCATGCCTGTTCTTGCAAAGGTTTCACAGGGGCTGTGTAGGGGGGCAGAGGCAGGGCAGGAGGGAGACCCTTTTCTGTTTGGGGGATCCCCTGGTGCTACGGTAGTGTTACCCCCTGCTGTGGAGCTGGGCCTGCAGTCCCCTCCTCTTGCAGCAGTCACGGGCCAGTGTTTCCGCCTTGCCTCATCTTAGGAACTGGGAAGCTACCAGCCCAGGAAGCCCAGCCTGGCGGTTCCTTCCCTTCTCACCAGCAGCCGGATGCTTCTCCTCCACTGCAGGTCTGCAGCTTCCGGCAGTGGGTAAGGGACTCCCCCTTGCAGGAGTCCTGAGAGCAACCAGAGAAGGCTGGGGGTCCCTCTCACTGCCCAGGGGAAGAGAGGTCACCTTCTCTGTCCTGCCCCTCCCCTCCTCCTGCTCTGAGCTGAGGATGAGCACAGAGCCCACAGCCCCAGGACAGCGAGCAGAACGTGTGCTGGGTCCTGAAACCAAAGCTGGGGATGGAAGGAAGAAAAGAAAGAAGGGAAGGAGGGGGGAGAATATGAAGAGAAGGAGAAATAAAATCAGAGCTGAGGGGCCACTCTCCACCAAGAGTCAGCCACACCTGCAACCCAGACCCGAGCCCAGAGCCAAGGCCCCCACCCTGCCAGCACCTCTGCACTCACTGTCCTGCGGGTCTCCAGAGGACAGGGGTGGGAGCTGACCCCGCCCTCTGGGCCTCGGAGCCTGTTGCTCACAGCGTTGGGTCCCCTCAGCAGGCCATGTTACTCGTGTTCCTCGGGGCCAGCTTCTCATCCTGTCTGAGGAGTCTCAGGCTCCCTTCTGTGAGCCGAGCTGCTCGGGAGATTCCTTCAGACACAGCCGGCCTGATTCCTGGCTGGAGATGGCACCTGCTGCTCTGGGGAGGAGACTCCGGGGCTGCCCCAACCCTGGGGACGCCCTCCCAGGTCTTTCCAGCTGAGGCCCTGGCCCTGCACGCGCGGAATGTTGGGAACAGGGTGTCCAGCTGCGAGACCAACTGCCCACCCCAAGGGGCCATGCCTCTGGATATCAGAGCTACAGTATCAATCTCCGGGAAACCAAGATCCGAGCCACAGCCCCAGGCTCTAAGGCCCATGCTTGGGCGATTTCATTAGAGGAGGAACGGGGCCTCCCTGGACAGCTCTGGGGAGGGGAGCCGGTCCCCTACCCCAGACCTACTGCCCCTTTCCCTCCTGGTGCCCAATCCAGGCCTTGAAGGGCCCCTGGTGCCACCTGTCACCACTGGCCCATGGACGGGTAGTATTGTCCCATTCCACAGATGCCATCAAGGCCTATCCCCAAGCCCAGGCCTCCTTACCTTCCACTGGGTCCCCTGGTGCCATCCTCAGCCTCAGTTCCTGGCGACCCCAAGGGTCTGGGTCTGTAGGGATCAGAGAAGCTGCTGCCAGGATCCTGGGCCCCAACCCCCAGCAGCCCCCAGCCCAGGGGCCCCCCAAGGCTGAGCAGCAGTGTCAGGATCATCTCAGTGGCTGGGCAGGCACAAGCAGCAAGTGACCCCAGCCTGCCAGTGACGTGGTCTTCAAGTTAAATCTCAGAAGGAAAAGAAAACACAGGGACAACAAAGACAGGAAGTGGCCTGGGCCAGCCCCGCGCTGTGGGTCTTGTCCAGCCCCCCACCTCCTGCCAGAACCCGCCAACCACGCAAGACAGTTCCTGTGCTCCTGGACACCGTGGTGTGGGGATGCAAGTGTGGCCCTGAAAACCAGCCCCATGGGTGGGATTCAGGGAAGCACATGGTGGCAGGAAGTGGTACCTTGGTCCCAGGGGACCTGCTGCACAACCCCACTGCTGGCGAGGAAGTGGAGGTGTGTGGTACTGCCTTGGCACCCCTCACTTTGGGGCTGCTGAGAGGCTGCTCAGAGAGGTCAAGGAGCCCTCCTGTGTCACACAGCAGGCCAGCAGAGTCCAGGCCATGGGGAAGCCTTGTGTGGCTGGCCCTGCTCTCTGATGGGTCAAGTGGGACACTTTCATCCTGCCCTGCCCATGCCCTAGCCAGGGTGCTGGGCCCTTGCCATGGCCACAGCCCTCTTTGGGCACAGATGGCAGCCAGGCTGTGTGGGACGAGGGGCGAGGATCAGGATGGTGCAGCCCCCAGTCCCTCCTGGGGCATGGGGCAGGAAGATGGGTGACCCTGCAGGGACCTGGCCCTGCTCCTGCCATCTCTGCCTGGAGACGGCCTCCCCAGCATCCCCACCCCCACTGCTGGGCGGCCTGGGCTGGCGCCAGCAGCCACAGCATCAATATTTCATCCGCGTCAATAAGAGGCAGCGGGAGTGGCGGGGACAGGGCTGTGGCAGCACTTGAGCCAGCTCCAGCTGCAGTGGAGAGAGCTGCATCTTCATCCTCGTCTCCACCATGGACGTCTTCAAGAAGGGCTTCTCCATTGCCAAGGAGGGTGTGGTGGGCGCCGTGGAGAAGACCAAGCAGGGTGTGACAGAGGCGGCTGAGAAGACCAAGGAGGGCGTCATGTATGTGGGTGAGTAGGGCGGGCAGTGGGGCCGGGGCTGTAACCTTCAGCCTGATCTTCCCGGCCCCACCGGGCTGCTGTGGAGGCTGAGGATCTGGCTGCTGAGATGGGGTAGGGGCTGAGCGTCCATGCCTCTGTCACCGCCTGTCTGTGCACACAGACACACCCAGCCTGGCTCCTCAGCACAGCTGCAGGTGGTCCTGCCTCAAGGGAAGGACAGGACTGATGACAGAGGACCTGGCTCGGGGTCTGTCCACCCAGCCCCCAGTTGCCCCAAGAGAGGATGCAGGGGAGACCAAGCTGGTGACTCAGCTGCATCTGTGTCTGCTGCAGCTTCCGAGGCCCTGGCCACGCCCAGCCAGGGTCTGGGCCCTTGGACTTGTGGGGTCCCCAGGCTCCTTTGTCCCCCATCCTGTCCTGTCTCCCTTTCATCCTTCCTCTTATCCAGACACAGCAGGAAGCCATTTATGGGTCTGCCAGACCCTACCTAGACTCGGACCCCCCCCCCTTTGCTGCCTCTGCCCCAGCCCATTCACATGTCCTTTGGCATCTACCCTGACCCTAGGATGTAGGCCTGGGCTGACACCTCCATATCCCCCCAGGTGCCAAGACCAAGGAGAACATGGTGCACAGCGTGACCTCAGGTGAGGGGACCCAGGACCTGGGGACAAGGTGGGTTGGGGCAGGGTGGGGACCAGGATGCCTGCACCCAAGCCTGAGTCTTCCTCACCACAGCTGGGGTCCAGACCCTGTGTGAACCTGGACCCCCACAGACCCAGGATCGCCCAGAGTGATTTCTCATTGCCAGCTGGGGACAGAGGAGTCCTGGGTCAAGAAGGGCTATGGAAGAGCCTAGGAAGGGAAGGCTGGGGTGGCGTCAGAGCCGACACCAGCATCCTCTCATCCTCCTGCAGTGGCTGAGAAGACGAAGGAGCAGGCCAGTGCCGTGAGCGAGGCTGTGGTCACCAGCGTCAACACTGTGGCCACCAAGACTGTGGAGGAGGCGGAGAACATTGTGGTCACTGCCGGAGTGGTGCACAAGGTGAGCCTGGTCTCCAGCTGTCCCCAAGCCTGGAACACGGCTGGGGGGGGTAACACTGCTGCTGGACTCGAGGAAGACAGGGAGTTGGGTCCACCACCTGCCACCTTGAGTCCCCTGCAGTGGAGAGTGGGGCTCATTTTATATAGACAAAGTGAGACCAAACCACGCCCGCTCTATGCACTCAGTGCTAGGAGAGGCTGCATTGCGTAAGTGTGCCCAAGGCTCAGGAGATGACAGCAGAGGCAGACCCACCATTCCCACCCCCAGCCCAGCCTCCCCCAGGTGGGCCACAGCCTCCTCCCAGGAGCAGTGGGGAAGCAGTGCCCCCTGGTGGTAGACAGTGACAAGGCTTCTGACCACACCCTTGGTTTGGCCTTTGTGTGAGGAGTGTGTTGTGTGTGTGTATGCGTGCATGCACACATGTGCAGGGAGCGTGCATTGTGCAGGGTTCATGTGTCTTGTGTGAGGAGTGTGTGTGTGTGTGCCTGCACACATGTGCAGGGAGCGTGCATTGTGCAGGGTTCATTTGTCTTGTGTGAGGAGTGTGTATGTGTGTACAGTGGGGGTATGCCTTGTGATGCGCACACAAGTGCACACTTGTGTGGCCCAGCAGACAGTGCAGGGCTGCGTGGCTCTCCTTGAGGACATGCCGGCACTGGGAGCTGACCAGGAGCTGTGCTCTTTATGCTAGTTAACTCGTTTAATCGGCACAGATGTCCTGTGAGGCCCCAGGTCCCCCAGGGAGCTCACGCAGGCGTGGCGCTCCGCCTGGTTCGGAGCATGCAGGCCCTGCAGCTGCTGCTGCCGCCCCACCTAGGTCCTCCATTCTGAGGATAGGAAGGGTTCTATTCTGCCCACTTTGGGGGCTGCACAGGTGCCTACTTCCAAGGCCCCCAAAGTGAGCCCTCAAGATGGAGGGGGCAGCTGCTCCCTGTCCCTGCCCCCAAGCCCTACCTTGCTCAGCCATGCACCCCTAGAAGTGGTGTCACTTCTTTGAGTCTCAGTGTGTGTCTCACTTGGCTGTGGGGTGCAGCAGGGAAGTGGCTTTTGTTTAGTGAGCACCCAACACTATCTGTGTGTGTTCAGCCGCCCAGGCCCCAGGGCGAAGGCCCTGGGACAGGTGCTGGGCAGCCCTCTAAGGGCCCTGGAGAGCAGATAGGCCCTCATAGCAGCCCCAGGGGACACCATTTGGTGACCTCCAGGCTCAGTCCTGTCCTGCCTCAGGGGACTGAATGCCCAAGTGCTGAGCTTCTTGCCTAGAGCCCCTGCTGTCATGACCACCTGGGTAAGGGTCTCTTGGGTTGGTGTGTAGGGGGACAGAATGTTGTAGAGGGTCCACACTACAAGGGACAGAGGGTCCCTGGGGCAAGCTTGTCCTGATGCCCACCAGGCTTGTTATGCAACAAGGATGGCAGCCCTCCTGATGTGCATGTATGTGAGTCACGGGCCTCTGCCACCCAGCCCCACCCTCACCCCAATGGTTCTCATCAAGGGACCCAGGCAGGGGTACCAAGACCTGGAGTCAGTTTGGTGGAGCAGGCACCCCCAGAAGGGCTCTCTCTATGCCTTTCCCAAGGCCTCAGGCCCCTTTTGCTGCCCTGCAGGAGGACCTGGAACACCCCACCCAGGAGGAACAGGCTGCTGTGGAGGAAGGAGCAGCTGAGGAGGTAGGGTAGCTGGGCACACCTGGGGCTCCTGGGCTGAATCCCCCATGGCCAGGCTCCAATTTCCTGGGTCCCAGCACCTTTTGGGAGCCGCTGGCCACGTGTTCATCTGCGGGGACCCTGGGTCTGGAAGTATGACCTCCACGAGGGACCTGGAGGGCCAGGAGGGTTGGGGATGTGAAGCCCAGTGTGAGGATCCCTCTCTATCTCTTTGAGGCCAAGAGTGGGGGTGACTAGATGGCTGCTGTGGGCCCTGAGGCCCGAGAACGCCCCTCTGCCTTGGATCCAGGCTCTGCATCTCAACACCATGGGCCTGCCCTCCGCGTGCTGCGCCTTTTGACTGCCTGCCACATCACCGCTCACTTCAGCCCGTTTCCTCCGCTCCTTCTCACTTTGCAGGTCAAATGCTGCTGTGAATTCTTTTTTTCTTTTTTAAAAATGATTCCAAATAAACCTCGAGCCTTGCCTCAGCCCTGGCTCTTTGCTCTCTGTGTCATCGTCCATGGAGCCCCTGGGCCCTGCCCAAGGACTAGGGACATTACAGGGACACTGTGTGCTTCTGTGCCCGGGGAAACCCCAAACACTCCCACAGCCCTCCCTGAACTGTACTGGGCTCCATATTCCCAGGAGTATGACTTGGCTGTCCCTAGGGGCACCTTGCTGAGGGACCTGAGGCCAGCAGGTGAGGATGCTGTCCATACATGGCAGCCCAGGGTCCCCAGGAGCAGGGACACCCACCTCCCCTTGTCCAGCAGCCAGTAGTTTTCAAAGATGGTGAGGTCTAGCCAGGCAGTTGCACACGCATATAATCCCAGGGAGGCTAAGGCAGGAGGATTACAAATTCAAGTCCCATTCAGGCACTTTAGCAATTTAGGGAAACCCTGCCTCAAAATAAAAAATAAGCCGGGTATGCTGGTGCACACCTGAAATCTCGGCATTTGGGATTCTGGGGCAGGAGGACTGCAATGGCTTGGTGGTCAGCCTGAGCTACACTGCAAGGTCCTGGGTTCTTCATACACACACACACACACACACACACACACACACACACACACACACAGTTGGAGAGGTCTAAATCCACAGTGACATATTGAAGCCAACACCAAACTTGCTGCTGTGTTTTCTTTCTTCAGTGATAAATAAAAAAACTTACAGAAAAAAAAAATCCACAGTGAGGATGGATCGTACTGCCCCAGCAGGTACTCCAGGTGACCCAGTGTCCTCCTCTCTGCCCCCAGACCTGGGCGGGGGCTTCCCCTCCTACCTGAAGCTGCCGGCTGTCATACAGCACCTGTGTGGTCAGCACGGCGTGGCAATCGCAGAGGGAAACGATCGGCATGAACCAAGCTCTGCAAGGCCCCAGCGTCCTGGGGCTGTGCTGACCACTGTCCCATAGCTGGCCTCCCACAAACCTGCCAGGAGGAGCTGGGTGCTGTTTCACTGGGTAGGAGCTGAGGACCAGAGAGGTTAAGTAATTTGCCTGGGACACACAGCTGGGAGGCACAGGACAGGGCTGGGCACAGTCTAGGTGGCCTTGCTGCGGAGCCGTCCAGAGACCCACACTGTGCCAGGCTAGGGACATGGCTCCAGGTTCCAGTACAGAACCAGTCCCATGGTTTTAAGACAAACCTGCCCCAGGCTGCTCAGTGTCCCACAGGGCCACTTGCACTACACTTCTCTCCTTGGGGATCTTGTCAGGTCCACATCCACTCTGGGCTCAGAGTTTGGAATCCATTGGGCCAGGCCCCCAGACTGGTGTCTCAGGGCTCTAGACCTGCCTGTCCACACCACCTCCCCTAGACTCAGTGATGGGCAGCAGGGGCTCTAGTTGGCCCAGGGCTGGGAGCTCCCATGGGTCCAGCAGCACCAGGTGGAGTCCAAGGCACCTGGCCATGGGCAGGAAGAAGTAGGCGTTGGTCCTGGGAAGCAGGGTATGCAGACAGGCGGAACTTCCTGCTCTTGCCTCGCACATGCTCAGTGGCAGGAGCCAGCACAGCCTGGAGTACCCAGCAGCTCTCTGGGCTGGAAGACAAGGCCAATGGGGCAGGAGCTCCTCGGGATGGGGCTACTGGAGAGGTCTGGGGTAGGCTTCCCCAGGGGCAGCACCCAGCCTCTCTGAAGGAGCTCAAAGGGTCCCTCAAGGAAGGGTCCCTTGGCCTCTGCCCTACACCCATCCCAGAACACACACCTATGCACACAGGACCTGCCTTGGACTCAAACCCATTCCAGAAAGCCCCGCCCACCACAGGGCACCTATAGGGTTGTCTTTAGACCCCACTTCCTGTGCTCTGGGCCCCAAAAAGAGGCTATCACCCCACTGATCTACCCAGCCTCCTGTAGGGCCCTCTTTAAGTGTCAGGTACATAACTCCATGAAAACCCTAACAGCTGGGCATGATGGTGCATATTTGTAATCCCAGCTTTGGGAAAGGCTGAGGCAGGAAAATCAACACTGTCTAGAGACTGCCAGGTCAGTATGAGCTGCATAGTGAGACCCTGTTTAAAAGAAAAAGAAAAGAAAAAAAAAAAAAAAAAAAACACTAAAAGAAAAACCCTCAAAGCCACTAGCTTCACCTGCCTTCAATTGACTTTAAAACTACTAATTTTGGAGATCACGCCTCACAGCACATATGACCAGTCCTTCACCTGCTTGCTGCCAGTGATACCTGTCAAGGGGGCTATGAGGACAATGGCTGCCTTGGTCACTTCCCAGGGCCTTGAAGGCTGCTTGTATTGCAAGTACCAGCACCTCATGGGCACCTAAAGCAGGTGAAGCACCGGTTCCTGGGGCCCCCTACACGCTGTACCCTCTGCCACCCTAACCTCCAGTCAGACTTTAACTCCGTGTGTAGACACCTTAGTCACGCGAGGAATGTTTGTCTGGGAGCCTTGGTGCGGCCCTGTGTGCTTGCCCCCGCCCCATCTCTCCCCGCCTGCGGAAGACACCAAGAGAAGAACAACTGGGACGTTTCTGAGGTCTTCGGGGCATCACGACCTCGCTGTGTGTGTGTACCACCCTTGGCTTTCACAATGGCGGTTCCAGACCACTGGAGAAGTGACGGAAAGTCTCCGGGCATGGGTCCCATCCCAACCTCGCCCCCCCATTCCTGCCCCCTCCCCCATGGGCAAAGGACCTTGAAACTTAGGCAGAGTTAATGTGGGGTTGCTTGTTTGTTTTTTCTTTTCAGTTTCTGAGAGAGGGTCTCACTGTGCAGTTCAGGCTGGCGTTGAACTCAGTACATAGCCCAGGCTGGCGTCCAACTTGTGCTCCTCTTCCCTCAGCCTTTTTGGTGCTGGCATGACAGGCAAGCCCCACCATGTCCAGCTTCCTAGCAGAATCTCTCTTCCCTTGTTCAAGCCACCGTCCTGTATCCACTGGGCCCACCATCCGAGGATGGACAGACCGGGAGCACAACCACAAGCGTTTCCTCCTCACAAGGCACCTCGGAGATGTGTTCATGTCCTCCATCATTGTCACAGAGAGCCAGGCTCAGTGGGGGGATGGGACTTGTTCCAGGTCCTGGGTCCTGGAGGTCTGGGCCCAGGGTCTACTGCTGCCTCTGGGCAGGCTGTCCCTCCCACTGCACTGCTGCCTTCCTGGGCTGGTGACAAGAAGCGTCACCTCTTGGGGGGAGCAAAGCAAACACCCCAGGGCCTTCCTGTCTGCCCCAGCAGTGCTTCCTGCCAGACTGGTCGGACACTGTTGACCTCTGGCTGTCCCCTGCCCCAGTGTGGCAGAGGGGACAGCGTCCTCCTCTCTCCCTCCTCACTCTGGCATATGTTATTTCATACTGTGCTCTCCTTCTTTAGGGGTCTTCATCCAACCTCCCCACCAGTGCCCTCAGGGTCCAGGCTGGTGGGGGGACAGATGTCTGTGGCGGCAGCGCTGTGTGTGTGGGGATCAGTGTCCCGAGGTGTGCACTGCATGCCCACCCCACCTCTCTCTGCCTGTTTGCTCTCTCACCTGTTGCTGTAAGGACTAACACCATTTTACTGGGTGACTAGAAAGCTCATAGGGCTGTGCAGCTGCTATTATGCACTGATGGCCTTGATTCCTGGCCAGGTGGGGACCCTTGGGATCCGGGAGGAAGGGGCTGGGCCCCAGGTGGGTTCCCCTCTCCTGCCCCTCGCCCCTTTCCGCGTGGCTGACTGAGTCCCTCCTGGGTCCCTGGCTCAGGCCACTGCCTCCCACGGTGAGCCTCCAGGGGTCTGCACCTTTGCCAGCTCCCCTGGGCCCCCCACGATGCCCGCCCAGGGCAGGGCCTGCCACCGAGTCAGCCCAAGTCCCAGAACCGCCCACAACCCCCACCCCGGGGCGGGCCAGCCTGGACGCCTTGAAAACCCGAGCTGTGCTTGGGTCCGCACCATGATCCTCAGGATCCAAACCCACTACAGCTGTCCTGGGAAACTCACAAACCTCCCAGAGCCATGGCCAGCAAGGGCTTGAAGGATCTGAAGCAGCAGGTGGAGGGGACGGGCCAAGAAGGTGAGTGGGGCACCACACCTGGGCAGTGCACACACCTCCTGGATGCTCAGAGCAGAAGCCTGCAGGGCCCAGGGATGCTTGGCCACACTGGCACCAAGGGAACAATGGGTGGTAGAGTTGGGCACGGTGGTGCCCCAGGGGGCCCGGGCACTGCAAAAGGGCATCAGAGGAGGAATGTGGGCAGGAAGGGTCCCACCCAGCCTTGAGCAGCCCCATCAGGGCCCCATGGTGAGGATAAAGGTCCCAGGACTTGCTGGGGGTCTCAGCTCAGGCAGAGGGGAGAGGGATTTCATCCGTCCTTGGGCTGGAGAGGCAGGGTAGGGCCACGGTCAGTGAGGCCTCCATAGCAGCTAATGGGGTCTTTCTCCCCCTCTCTCAACAGGTGCCACTGCAGGCCAGCCAGTGGACCCCACTGATGCTGGACAGAAAGGTCTGGGGCTGTAGGGGAGGAGGGTGTCTCCTGTAGCTGATCTGTCTGCTGTCACCCCAGGGCCTCCTGGGGAGGGAGCGCCCATTCCTGCTACCTGCAAGACAGTGACAGTGGCTGTACTTACCCACTGCCCGTGCCTTTCCTAGGTGCTGAGAAGCCCCAGGAAGCCACTGACAAGGCTGCTAACCAGGCTTCTGATGGGGCTATGGGGAAGAAGTTCAGCCACCAGAAATGAGACTGCCTCTTCCGGCGCTATTTGGCAGAACTTGGCCCTCTCGTTCTGCCCTTCTACAATAAAGTGCAGCATCGTCACTGCGTCTGCTTTCTCGCCCCATATAAAGGGCCCAGTGCCCACAGAAGGGGCCACACCCAGGCCCACGGGTGTGATTCCTGGCTTCCTTCATGCAGGTGCCCAGGCCCACGGTACATGGCAGTTCCTAGCCCCTTGATGACAGGGCTTCTCAGCTCTCAGGATCTGCTCTGGAGTAGCCAGCACCCTAGTAACTTCACTCCCAGGGCAGTGGAGTAGGGGGACTGAGGTATTGGTCAGATTACAGTGGACTGGGGTTGGGCTCGGAGGGCTTGGGGGTCTGTGAGTCCACACCCTGCGTGCCTCTCTTGGGCCTGCACCTGGTGGCTTGGTGCTCCAGGGCTACAGGGTGCAGGTGCACCAGGCCTCTTGCTTCAGGGGTCCCCTCTTTCTGGCAGACCCCTAACTTCAGACCCAGGATCACCACTCCAGCAGGTCCCTAGGGAATAGGGGTTACACCTACCCAGTACCCTTGTCCTTGAGAGATGGTGGCCCTGGTTACCCTGATGACATCAGCTTCCTATGGGGACAACCTGAGGTTAGAGGCACTGCCTCAGCCCCTCCACCCTGGCCCCTGCCCCTTGGCTCAGTCCCCTCTGGTGTCCCCTCCCGGTTTTCCCTCTTTGCAACAACTACCAGCTCCAGAAGATGTGGAGGACACGGCATCCCTGTGTGTGGGGGGGTGGGTGGGGTGCAGCTTGCTGGCCCAGGCCTTCCTGCGGTGGTGTCCCCTACCCCCACCCAGCATCCACAGAGAGCATGCTGGGGGCCTCTCCTGCCATGGGCTGAGATCTGCACACCCTCACCCAGGGACACCTGAGAGCCACATTTGGGTTCTGAAGCTAAGTGACCCAAAAGAAGACCCCTACCCTGAAGTCTGCAAAACAAGCTGAACTGGGACACTTAGGGGCACCTAGCATCTCCGGTACTGGCTGCGTTGCCTTAGGTGAGCCGGGTGGATCCCAGAGAGTTTGTGGGTCTGGTCGCCTGTGGGTGTGTGACTCCCATGCACGGGTATGACTCAGCCATGGCTGGTTGAGGAGATTGGGTATGAGAGGCCAGGGCTTGTAGAAATGTTGTGGTGGTCTTAAAAAGGTGAGGGGAGATGTCCTCTATCCTGCCGTGGTCTTGTTTTCATGGCTGGAAGTGATCCCTGAGACTGTGGTATGGCTGTGACCACAGGGCATCAGGACAGCCAATGTGGGGTGAATCCTAGAAGGGGTGGACATGAAGGGAAGTTGTCCTGGGCCTCCGCTGCAGGAGGTGATGCTGTGCCAGGCCCTTGGTCACCAGGCCAACTCAAGCCTTCACGTCCGCTCCTCCCCTTCCTTCCCATGTTCTCCTTCCCTTCATCTACACCTGCTGGCTTTTTTGCCTAGAATGTGCTCTACACGCTTACCTGGCTGCTCCCCGCTTGTCCTTGCCCTGCTGGCCTCAGCTTCCAAAACACACACACACACACACACACACACACACACACACACACAGCTAACATATTGGGAATCAGACCCCAGTGACACCTCCTCATACCCCTACAGACTAGCCACCTCTACCCCTGGATTCATATTCTTTTTTTTTTTGAGACAAATCTCTCTCTCTGTACTGTGGACTGGCTTTTTTTGTGTGTGTGTGTGTGGAACCGGGGCCCTTGTGCTTGCCAAGCAAGCACTTATTTTACTGAGCCACCTCCCCAGCCCCTGTGGAGTGGCTTTAAACTAACTCACTGGGAAGTCCAGGCTGGCCTAGAGCTCACATCTGATCTTCCTGCCTCAGCCTCTTGGGTTGATGGGATTGCAGGCACAGGACACCAAACCTGGCAGTAAAGTAACTGTGAAATGACAGATCTGCTGTTGGTCCTTGTTTCTGTTTCCTTCCAGGCCCTTTTTATAAAATCAACCACCTTTGTGGGACCAAGAGGACACTTAACTATGTAATGGAGCAAAATGTTACCTGCTTCTTGCGTACAAGATAAGGCCAATTAAGATCTTCAGACTCAGGTGTGGCTGTCTTTTGACCTGACCACGCAAACGGGCAAGGATAGGCGCCTTGATGGAAGCCTCTCAGCTGCCCTCCTTCCTCCATCCTCTGGAGCAGGAGGAGACTCCCTTGAGGATTTTTCTCTGCTCGGGCAAAAACCCCAGTACTGAGCACTGTTGGGGTGTGGCTCTCGTGAAGGCTTCCGCTTTCCCCTTCTCCTTATTTTTCTTTAGCTGTCTCCTTGAGGTTTGAGAAAATAGCAGCGTTTACATTCCACCCTCAGCCCCCAGCCACACCTTTGTTTTTGTCTCAGATGTGCAGATATTCAGAGCTCACTGTCATTCATTGGCTGGGAGGCCTCCCCCCCCTTCTCTAGGGAGCGGTGCTGACAGAGGACTCGAGGCCTCTGGGAGTGGAGCTCATCAGTTTTGTAGCTGGGTACCGGGTCTGTGAGGATTCAGCGTACTGTTTTCATGTATGGCATTTTCTTTTTTTGAAAAGGTAACAAGTAAAAATAAAAAAAATTTTAAAGTGGGGCTTCTGTGGGCAACATTTCAAGTTCTTCGGCGTTTGGGTGGGCTGCTGGTTTGTTAAATAAAAGTTACAGGAAGCCATTATTTTGGACCAAGTCCGACAGAGCAGGCTAAAAGGACAACTGAAGTCATTCATTCTAAGGTTCCATGTGCCCATGAAGAAGCAAGTTGTTTATCATTGATCTCCCAGAAATCAGAAGGAGACAACCAGGTTCCCAGCAGGACAGTGCTGCTGTGTGACACTGAAGTCCCCTGGCCCCATCCTAGTCAGTTTTGAGTGGCTCTATCCTGGTCCTGCCTGGCCAGAAAAGCAACCTTGAAATTTACTTTTTGTTCTTCATTTCTGCTTTTTTCTCTGTCTGGAAAACCATCCTCCTCTGTTCAGCTGTTTGGAGCATTTACTCTTGCTTTGTGGAATCAAGCGTTGCCTGAAACTGGAATCAAAAATAAAGTCAATTATGATCACTGAGCTAAATTGTTTTGTGTTCTCTGACTGCCCGGTGGCTTCCACACTTTCACCCTGCCTGGGCTTTAAATCTGTGGCTCACACTCTGTCCTAGCATAGCTTTTGGGCGTTTGGTTTGATCCGCTGGAATTGCCAGTGACAGCCTCCCGCATCTCTTAGTGCCCTTCTCACTTGCACAATTTCTATCTCCCTGTTTCCTGGTTTTCTTTATTTTGCTCTTCAGTTATATTCTGAATTTCTTATATATACAAAAGAAACCATGTGGGCCAGGCAGGGTGGTACACATCTGTAGTTCCAGTACTTGGGAGGCTGAGCAGGAGGATCACTGTGAGTTCGAGACCAGACTGGGCTACAAAGTGAGCCCAAAACCAGCCAGAATGGCATAGATCCTGTCTCAAAGGGACAAAAAACAAAAAATAAAAAAATAAACCATGTGATATTTAAGCCTGTGTGTCTAATTTATTTCTTTAACATTATGGTCTCAAGGTGCATCTGTTTTGCTAGAAACGATTCAAGTCTATCCCTCCTTGTGGCAGAGTAGTGCTCTATAGTTGTAAATGACACATTTTCCTTATCCACTCATCCGCTCGTAGACACACAGGCTGCCTCTGAGAGAGCTCTTGTGATTTTGTCACAGGCAGCTGAATTAGATAAAAATATTACAGGCAGTCAGACAGGGCCAGGCCCTCGAAGGAGATTACACAGAAGACAAGATACTTTACAACTGTGGGAAGGGCAGATGCTCCTGCTGTGAGCCAGACCTGAAGACCAAAGACCAAACAAATGCCGACCTCCCTAAAGATGAGCATCAGGGATTGATCTTCACCCTGAGAAAGTCAGGAAGAATCATTAAGCCAACTACTACTGATGGCTACCAGATAAGTTCCTGTTCTACATTCATGCCCACTAGCTATGTGACTCCCTTCCCCATTTGATTCTGGACTTCATTTTACCTGAGCAATGGTGCTTGTAATCCCACTGGTTGACCATAGTTTTGTCCCACCCCACATCTACTAAGTGAGTTCCCATTTTCTCCACCTTAACTCTGCATGGTTTTACACTATAAAAGTCCCTAGAAGAGACAGCTTCCTGGAGAAAACCTGCTGGGGGGGGGGGGGCCTCCTGTCCCTCTCTCAGACAGGAGCTTTCTTTCCCCCAATAAATATATTCTGCTCATAACCTCCATTTGTTCCTAAAATTCATTCTTCGGTTTTAGAGAACACAAACTCGTCCAGGTGAGGTTGAGAGTTTCGCTTCCCCTATATTATTTGGAGGTGCCTATATCAGTTTTTCTCCCTGTATCAATTTGTGCTGCTATAAACATGGGTGTGCAAGGGGACTGTAATATGAGGGCTTCAGCTCTTCTGGGAAGACACCTAGAAGGGGAATAGCTGGGTCAGGTGGCATCAGAGTGACATGAGGGACATTGTAAATGCCAACTATGCTGACTGAATGCGTCCCAACATTGAAGAATGAATTCTAAGGAATAATAGAGGATAGGAGTAGGAAAATTTATTGGAGAAAAAGGAAGGGGAAGTGGGGAATGGGAATAGCTACTCCTGAGAGACGGGAGGGGTCCCAAATGGGTTGCTAACAAGTGCACCTCTCAAAGGAAGTTTCATAAAGGGCAGAATCCTGAGGTGCATGCAACATGGGTCAAAATCATGATCAAGCAATAAGATTGCACTATAGTTGCTTAGGTCATCCTGATCTGATGGTGGTGAGGGTGCATGGTGAATCTGCTAACCTTGGTTGATAATCTGTAGTTTTAGGCTTGTCTTCAGTTTTAGTGATTTTAGTAATAATTCTTAGTAGTTGGGAGAGGGTGGCCCACCCCAATGAGGTAAGGGGAAGTGGATACCAGTAGTCCCAAACTCCCTTCATCCTAGCCATCGTGGCTCCGATCTTCAAAGTGCCTCCAGCCACAGTCCTGATGGATTCTCATCTTCTGCACAGATCCCCTCGAGCCCCTCCTTCCTCACCCATCTGACTGCCTGTTATATTTCTGCCTAATTTAGCTGTCTCTAATAGCAATTTGGGTTTTGAAAGACAGAAAAACTCTGGAGACTGATTGCTCATTGTTGTTTTGTGTCTAGTTGTCCCTCCACAAAACCTCATGCAGTCATGGGGCGGACTTCTAGAGTTTGTGATTAACTTTTGATCCACTGGGATTACGGGAATGAGTGCTGCTGGGATTATGGGTGTGAGTCCTACTCCCAGCCAGGGGTGGATAGCCTGAATGCAACATAAAGGAGACAGACTTGTTCTCCGTAGCCATTGCTGCCACTACTCCTCCCTTTGGCTCTTGCCATTTTTGCTGTCTTTTGCGGCCATGAACTGCTGCCCTCTGCCATGTTCCAGTCTGCCTTGGAGCCAGCTGAGTAGGGACCGAAACCTCCAGTAACTGTGGGCTAAATGAACCTTTCCTTCCTTCATTTTGGGTGTCTGGTATCTCCCAGCAATGAGAGGAAAGTAACTGAGACACTCATCATTGAGTGTCCTGAACTCTGCCGGCTGCGAAGGTAAACATGGTAAAGACGGTAAGGTCTGCTCCATGTGTATTTTAGAACAATTAAAAAAATAGAAAAAAAAAACTTCGATGAAAAGCTGAAAATGGCACACTGACGCTATTCTCCCAAGATGTTTATTAAGCTCAGGGTGAAGAACAGCAAGCGCTCAGCAAAGCAGCCCAGCAGAAACCGGCTTTCCTGACCGTCAAGTTCAAGATCCCTGGTGCGGATATCAGAATCCGGCTGCCCTGATGGGCGGGTGTAATTAAGTGCATAACTAAGTGTAGCCCATAATTAAGTGGGGTGTCCCGAGTGAGCAC